>PVIU01014680.1:0-51028 GCA_004026605.1 Ondatra zibethicus
TTATATACTCATTAGAATACTACTCAGCAGTAAAAAACAAGGACATCTTGAAGTTTGCATGCAAATGGATGGAAATAGAAAACGCTATCCTGAGTGAGGTAACCCAAACCCAGAAAGATGATTATGGTATGTACTCACTCATTAGTGGACCCTAGCTATAAAATAAAGGTCACCAAGCACTTAGCTCGCAAGCCCAGAGCAATGGCATAAGAATCAGAGATACCCCCTACACCCACTGTTAGGAGTTCCATGAGATCACCAAGCTACACAACCATATCATATATGCAAAGGATCTAGCTCAGATCTATACAGGCTTCATGATTGTCACTTCTGTCTCTGTGAATCCCTATGAGCTTTTCTTAGTTGACTGTTCTCTTTGTGTCCTCTACTCTTCTGGCTTCTATGATCTTCCTCTCCTTTTCCTGCAGGGTTCTCTGAGCTCCACCTAATGTTTGCCTGTGGGTATTTGTATTTGTTCCCATAAATTGCTGGATGAAACCTCTTTCATGATGATTGGACTAGGCACAGGTCTATGAGTATAGCAGAATTTTATCAGTAGTCACTTAATTGATTTTTTATTCCTATCCATGTATGATTCTATCCTGGGTCTCTGGACTGTCCAGCATCTGGTTTCTGGTCATCCAGGCAGTATCAGGTATAGGCTCTATCTCATGATGTGGGCATCAAGTTGGACCAGTCATTGATTGGCCACTCCCACAAGTTCTAAGGCACCTTTACCCCAACACATTATGCATACAGGACAAACTGTAGATTTTGTCTACAAACTGTCTACCCTCAAAATTTATTCTATTTCCCCTTCCCAGAGAGATGCAGGTATCCCACTTAAGCCTTTCTTGCTACTCAGCCTCTCTGTGTCTCTGGATTGCAGCATGATTATCCTTTACTTAATAGTTAATATCCACTTTTAAGTGAGTACATACCATGTTTGTCTTTCTGCGTCTGTGTTACCACATGCAGAATAATTTTTTTTGGTTCTACCCATTTGCCTGCAAATTTCATAATGCAATTTCTTTCGACAGTTGAGTTATATGTCTTTGTGTAAATGTACTACATTTTCTTTATCCATTCTTCAGTTTAGAGACATCTAGGTTGTTTCCAGTTTCTGACTATTATGAACAAACTTCCTATGAACATAGTTATAGCAAAAGTGCTTGTGATGTCCTTTGGTTATTTGCGCAGGGGTGGTATAACCAGGTTTTGAGGTATATTAATTGCTGATTTTCTAAGGAACCACCATATTGCTTTCCATAGTGATTGAACAAGTTTGCACTCCCACCAGCAATGGTGCAATGTTCTGCTTGTTCAGCAACCTTACCAGCATGAGCTATCACTTGTGGTTTTGATCTTAGTCATTCTGACAGGTGTAAGATGGAATCTCTGAGTCAGTTTGATTTGTATTTCCCTGATGACTAAGGATGCTGGACATTTAAGTGCTTATCCTCCATTTGAGATTTTTCTGTTGAGAATTCTGTTTAGATCTGTACTCCATTTTTTATATTGTGTTATTGTGTTTATTGATGTCTGGTTTCTTGAGTTCTTTATTTATTTTGGATATTAGCCCTTTAATGGATGTTAAGTTAGTGAAAAGCTTTTCCCATTCTGTAGGGTGCTGTTTTAATCCTATTGATGATGTCCTTTACCTTATTAGAGACTTTTCAGTTTTATGACTTTCCATTTATTAAATGTTGATCTTAGTGCTTGTGGTATTGGTGTTCTATTCAGAAAGTTGTCTACTGTGCCAATAAGTTCAAGAATATTCCCCACTTTCTATTCTATCACATTCAGTGTATTTGGGTTTATGTTGAGGTTTTTATTCCAATTGGACTTGAGTTTTGTGTAGGGTGGTAGATATGGATCTATTTGCATTCTTCTATATGCAGACATTCAGTTAGATCAGCAACATTTGTTGAAGTTTTTTTTTTCCATTGTGTATTTCTGGATTTTTTTTTAAATCAGAAATCAAGAGTTCATATATTTGTGGATGTAAGTCTGGGTCTTTGATTTTATTCCATTGATCAACCTTTCTATTTTTATGTTAGTACCATGCCATTTGTATTAATATAACTTTGTAGTACAGTTGAAATCAGGGATAGTGATACCTCTAGCAGTTTTTTTATGGTACAGGATTGTTTTAACTACCTGTTTTCTTTTTTGTTTTCTATTGTCCATATGAAGCTGAGTGATGAGTGTTGTCCTTCCAAGATCTGTTAAGAATTGTGTTAGAGCCGGGCAGTGGTGGCACACACCTTTAATCCCAGCATTCGGGAGGCAGGGGCAGGCTGATCCCTGTAAGTTTGAGGCTAGCCTGGTCTATAAGAGCTAGTTCCAGGACAGGCTTGATAGCTACAGCGAAACCCCCCCACCAAAAAAAAAAAAAAAAAGAATTGTGTTAGAATTTTGATGGAGATTGCATCAAATCTGTAGAATGCTATTGGTAAAATGGCCATTTATTACTATGTTAATCATACTGATCTGTGAGCATGAAAAATATTTCTATCTTCTGATAACATCTTCATTTTCTTCCTTCAAGATTTGAAGTTTTTGTCATACAAGTCTTGCTTAGAACTACAACAATATATTTTTATATTATTTCTGGCTGTTGTGAAGGTTGTTGTTTCCCTGATTTCTTTCTCAGTCTGTTTGTCATTTGCTTATAGGAGGGCTACGATATTTCTTTTTAGTTTATCTTGTATGCAGCTACTTCGCTGAAGGTATTTATCAGCTGAGCTCTCTGGTAGGATTTTGGGGTTGCTTATGTATACTATCATATCAGCTGCAAATGTTAGTCCTCAGTTTGATTATTTCCTGTCATCTACTCCTCTTGGGTGTGTTTGCTTCCTTTTCTTCTATAGCTTTTGGGTGTGCTGTTAATTTGCTAGCTCAAGATGTTTCCAATATCTTTATGTAGGCACTTACTGGTATGAACTTTTCTCTTAGTACTGCTTTCATTGTGCCCCTTAAGCTTGTGTATGCCATGCATTCATATTCATTTAATTTTAGGAAGTCTTTAATTTCTTTCTTTATTTCTGCCTTGACCCAGCTAGTCATTTAGTACAGAGTTGTTGAGTTTCGATGAGGTTATAGAGTTTGTGTTGTTTCTGTTGTTGAAATCCAGCTTTAATCAGTGGTGGTCTGATAGGATACACGGTGCTATTTCAATTTTCTTGTATCTGCTGAGACTTCCTTTGTGATTGAGAGTGTTGTCAGTTTTTGAAAAAGTTCTGAAAGGTACGGAAAAGAAGGTATATTCTTTTGTATTTGGGTGAATTGTTCTGTAGATCCTTGTTAGGTTCACTTGGTTTGTGTTTGTTAGCTTCAGTGTATCTGTTTTTAGTTTTTTTCTGGATGGCCTGTCTATTGATGAGAGTGGATTATATTGCAGTTTCCCACTATTAATCTATGAGGGTCGATGTATGACTATAGCAAGGAGGCCGCTAGTTAATTCTGACTGCCCAGAACCAAAATAATTACACAGGAACTATATTATTTAAAACACTACTTGGCCCATTAGTTCTAGCTTCTTATTGGCTAACTCTTACATATTAATTTAACCCATTTATATTAATCTGTGTATCGCCACATGGCAGTGTCTTACTGGGTAAAGTTCTGTCTGGCTCTGGCAGGGCTACATGGCTTCTCTCTGACTCCACCTCCTTTCTTCCAGCATTCCATTTAGTTTTCCCCACCTAGCTCTATTCCCCTATAGCTCTGCTATAGGCCCAATTATTATTAACCAATGATATTCACAGCATACAGAACAGAATCCCACATCATATGACTTAGCTTTTAGTAATGTTTCTTTTACAAATATGGGTACCTTTGTGTTAGGAGCATAGATGTTAAGAATTGAAGCATTGACTTGGTGGATTTTCCTTTCATTAATAAAAAGAGTCCTTCCATGTCTTTTCATTAATTTTAGTTTGAGATCTATTTTGTTAGATATTAGAATGTCTAAAGCAGCTTCCTTCTTAGTCCCATTTTCTTGGAAAATCTTTTTTCAACCCTTTACTCTGAGATAATATCTATCTTTGATGTTGAGGTATGCTTTTTGTATGCAGCAAAAGGATGGATCTTGTTTTTACATCTATTTTGCTAACCTGTATCTTTTTATTAGGGGATTGAATCCATCCATTTTGAGAGATATCAATGACCAATGCTTACTAATTCCAGTAATTTTATAATTTTATTGTTGTTCTTGGTGGTGGTATTGTGTGTTTGTTCTTTGCTTCTTTTGGTTTTGGTGTTGTAAGATTATTTCCTGTGCTCTCATGAGTGTAATTATGCTCCTTTATTTGGAAGTTTCTTTCTAGTATTATCTGTAGAGCTGAATTTGTAGATAGATATCATTTGAATTTGACTTTATTGTGGAATATTTTGTTTTCTCCATCTATGGTGATTGAAATTTTGCTGGGTATAGTATTCTGGGATGACATCTGTAATCTCGTAGTCTTCAGGATATCTGCTTAGGCCTTTGTGGCTTTTAGAATCTCCATTGAGAAATTAGGTATAGTTCTAATAGGTCTACCTTTATATCATATTTGCTATTTTCCTTCTGTAACTTTTAATATTTTTTCTTTGCTCTGTATGTTTAATGTTTGATTATTATGTGATGAGGTAATTTTCTTTCCTGGTCTCATCTATCTGGTGTTCAATCTTCTTGTATCTTTATAGGCCTTTCCTTCTTTAGGTTTGAAAAATTTTCTTCTATGAGCTTGAAGATATTTTCTGGGCTTTTGAACTGGGAGTTTTCTCTTTCTTCTATTTCTATTATTCTTTGACTTGGTATTTTTATACTATCCTAGATTTCCTGGATGTTCTGTGCCAGAATTTTCCTAGATTTACTACTTTATTAGACCACTGAATCTATTTCTTCTATGGTATCTTCATTGCCTGAGATTCTCTCTTTCATCTCTGTATTCTGTTATCTATATAGTTCCTGTTCACTTAACTTGATTTTCCTGTTCCAGAATTCCCTCAGTTTGTGTTCTGTACTGCTTCTGTTTTCATTTTCAGGTCCTGAACAGTTTTATTGATTTTTATTCAACTGTTTGTTTTCTCTTGGTTTTCTTTATGGGATTTATTCATATCCTTCAATTTTTGTTTCTTTTTCTTTAAGGAATTTATTCATTTCATTTCCTTCTTCATTCATGTTTTTAACTTTTATTTCACATACGTTTGTGTTTGGCCTGCATGCATGTCTGTATGAGGGTGTCAGATCCTCTAGAACTGGAGTTATGGATAGTTGTAATCTGCCGTGTGAGTGCCAAGTCAATGCTCTTAACCAATGTGCCATCTCTGCAGTCCTTATTCACTACTTCTTTAAGGACCTCTATAATATTCATAAAGTTGGTTTTAAGGTCATTTTCTTATGCTTCAGCTTTGTTGGATATTCAAGGCTGGGTTCTGGTGGTGATATATTGCCCTGGCTATTGCTGATTTCATTCTTGGGCTGGTTTCTAGGCATCTCAGTTTGGGGTGAATATAGGCCTCAGTGTCAATTTCTGAGTTTTTCTTTGTTGGATGATTGTTTTGTTCTTTGGTTTCTGTTTCCTTTCTAGTCTTCTGGACTATGTGACCTGTGATTGAGCAGGCTTTCTCCGTCTGAGGTGGGGCCTGGAATTCTTGCAGATGTTGTGACCTCTGGGCCAGCAGGGAGTCTCAGCCTAAATTGGGGACTGAGACAAAGTGATGGGGAGGGTAGAGGGGATTAGGCATAGTGTAGGGGTGGGCACCTAGAGAGTGTAGGAAGTCAGAGGTCAGGCAGTCTATCTGTTCTGGCTGGTGTGGCCTGTACCTGAGCAGGGGTTGTCCTGTTCAACATGTTTTCTTTCTTTCTCTCTCTCTTTCTCTCTCTCTCTCTCTCTCTCTCTCTCTCTCTCTCTCTCTCTCTCTCTCTCTCTTTCTTCCTTTCTTTTTTTTAAGAAATATCCAGGTTTAATGGAAGTTCTGTGCTCTTGGGTGGCCCCAAGGGAGGAACCGGGAAGCCGAGGGAACCCCAGGGAGGGGTCAGGACCTGGCCTGCTGGGAATTGGAGTCCAGACCAGGCCTGGGGGCTGGGGCCTATGCTCCCAACCTGACATTCCATACTCTTTGGATATAGGGGTGACAGAAAATTGGGGTGGTAATTATCATCATGTTTTCTTATAGAGCCCAGGACTACCTTAGAGGTGGAGCTATACACGATAGGCTGGACCTTCCCAAATCAATCATAAATTGTGAAAATGTCCCAAAGATCTGCCTACAAGCAATCTGATGCATTTTCTTTCCTGAGGTTCCTCTTCCCAAATAACTCTTGTGTCAAGAAACCAAAACCAATGTGAACATTTTGCCGACAGAGGGCAGTATTCACCTACAGTTGACTATAAAGAGCCTGGGGAAAGAAATCACTGCAGTAAAGGATGAACTTATTTTGCTTCTTAAGGTTTGTAAACTTGACAAAATTAGCTCTTCATTTCCTAGGAATTGAGTATCCCAGTTTTTCCTTTTGCATATATATTTTTGATGCTTGATTATATATAATTATATCTTATACATAATTGTATATTAATGTACAATATTTTTACATATAAACAATATATTTATACATATTTATATGATCATATATTTATGTATAATAAATGTATATATTTCTACATAATAACATACAATTATATATAGGCAATATATAACTAAACACACCATAAATTATATGTATAATATGTTTGTGTATTATATGTAAAAACACCATAAGCAGAAAGCTCTAGTCTTTAAACATGTTTTTAAAAAGTTAAAAGTAGATTATAATAATAGATTATAATTATAAAAATAGATTATAATAGTGCTTAGCTCTAAGCCATACATTTTCAGAGTTAGCTACTATCTCATGCTTATGCATAGAGAGCACGTTGCTGTCTGCCGGTCAGCGCTTGAAGGCAGCTCAGCCAGTGTCTTTGCTCATAGGCTCCCATGCATGCATGCATGCTGTCAGGTGGTTCCTCTCCTAGCAAGGATGGAGCTCATGCCTTTAAACAGACACCTACTGATCATTAATAATGAAAGAAGAGAACAGGTATGGCGAGTTGGACTCAGATGTGAGTGAGTGAAATGCATGGTTTTCTAGAGGAGAACAGAAGAAGAAATTAAACATTTTTTAAAAACGTGGTTTGCAGTAAGGAGGAAATGTACACCTAGATGAACTAATTATAACCACTTGCCCTTTAGGACTTGGTAATGATTCCATATATAAAGGAGAAAAACTCTTCTTTCTGGTTCAATAAATAATCAGCTGAGCTTCACACAGCTAAGGGCTAAGAGGCTGTGCCTTGCATCAGAAGTATAGCAGAAGCAACTGTGGAAAACATTTGATTTGCATTTCTCTGCCTAAAGAGGGCAGAGCTTTGGTGGTCATAGCTTTTTACTCTACTTTCCCTTCTAGTTTATTGGCCCCACGGTTCCTTCTCCCTGGGGATGGCTTCCTTGTTCCCAAACTTGTCTCAGCCCAGTCCTAGTCAACATAAGAGCTTCTGTTGGTGGGGTGGCTGCTGCTTTTCTGCCAAGCTTCTGATGGAAGGATGGAATTCAAACTGCTGGCCTGGACCGCCTGCTTTCTCATGTTTCCCTGGTGCTTGACAGTGCTGTCCTGTCCTTGATGGTGCCTTTGCACCACAGCAGTAAGCACTAGACCAGGGATTCTCAACTTTCCTCAATGCTGTGACCCATTAAAACAGTTCTTCCTGTTGTGGTGACCCACAATCATAAAATTATATTTGTTACTGCTTCATAACTGTAATTTTGCTACTCTAATGAATCCTAATGCAAATATCTGATGTGTAGGATATCTGATGAGGCCCCTGTGAAAGGTTTGTTTTCAGTCCCCCACAAAATGTTGCAATGCACAGGTTGAGAACCATTGCACTAGACACAGGGCTGCAATCATCAGGTACCCCAGAGGAACACAGCCTTGTAAGTTAGCCCGACTTCCTGACCCTTTCTGTGTACATCTTTGCTCCCTGCTAGCACCAAGGCATTCCTCCTAATTCAAGGCTGTTGATGCTCTCTCCCTCCTTGCCTTTTTGGAAGAGAATTTTCACTTCCAAAAAAATGTTCATGACTTGGCTCTGTTGTCAACAAAAATGTGATTTAATGTAATATAGTTATATTTGTTCTAGATATGGTTATTTTTCTAGTATCTCTGAGAACTTTACCTTCATTTCATGAAGAAAATTACCTTCATTCTCAGTAACTTTTCTGCAATATTTTGATGACTTTTAACTTTTTGTTCCCAAACCCTTTGGTTTCTTAGTTATGTCAGCGTACATCTATTCTATTTGGAAAGACGAAGTTTAACTTAAGAATGAGGTACCAGTTGATAATATGTGAATTGTACCTCCTAGGAATGGGATGTGCTTGTCCTCAGCAGACCAACAAAAGGCCTTATAGACTTCTAGTTGCTTAAAAGTCTTGTTAGGCTAGTCAGCATTGAGGAGATGTTAAAAGCATACAGAATAAAGTGTAATGCAAGAGCCAAACAAATAAGTTCAGATTGACCTCATCATCTTTAATATGGGAAAAAATAGCCCTATATATATTTAAATTAAATGTCTGTTAGATAATTAAAGAATGAGAAGGTCAAGTCCGCTGTTAAAATTTGGAAACATTTAATTACAAGGAAAAAAAAAGAGAAAATATGTAAATGCTGAAAGACCATGCTGGGTGAGGTGTTTCCTGGCCTTGTTTGTGGAAAGCCTGCTTTAGGGCTTACAGCTTATTCTTGGTCAAAGCGAAATAGCCCTCTCTCTAGAATTTAGAGGTATAAATGTTTAGGAGGATCATTAGACTTTTCAGTTGTAATCATAAAAGGAGATGTTACTTGTTAATTACAAGTCCTAGTTGCCTAAGATATGGCATACACGGTCCACAGATTTTCATTGTTGTGCAGCATTTTGCTAACTTTATATATGTGCAAATATCAAGTATGCCTTGCTGTCAAAATGGATAGAATGGGTTCTGGGTCCTGGCAGCATTGCTAAATTACTGTTCAAACTGAGCTCGGTAGCTGCCAAGCCCTTGCGGCTTTGTGGTAACAGTTTTCTTGAAGAGACCAACAATACCTCAGAGAAAGAGCCACACCATCACCATGAAGTGCAATAAAATGCCACCTAAGGTTCAGTTGCCACCCAAACTTGCTTTCTTGTGTGTTTGAAGAAGAGAGTTGCATCCATTGCACACACACTTCTGAAAACTCTGAGAAGATATGTGGGTCACAGAGGATCCTTCATCTGTGTGCAAAGCTGTCACTTAGCAAGGGTTCCCAGGCTTTGAGCCGGATGCCTGAGTGTGAATTGGGTGCCGCTGAATACCACTTGGGTGTTGCCTTGGGAAAATTTCCAGCTTCTTGGTTTCTCAGTTTCCTAATCTGTAAAATATGTGTTCTTACAACAGCCACCCTACTGGTCACTTTGAAAGTGAAATGAATTGCTGCATTTTAATAGGTGTGCAGATTAGAAGGTTAATAAGTTAGAAGGTTGTCTAACCATGCTGACAGCACACTTCAACTCCAAGAACCAGGCTGGTATTTTAGGGGATGTGGATGTGAGTTGAATAAGACAGAAGCACTGGCCTCCAGGGTAGAGTGTGGGATATGCTTGGAAGCATGGAGGACAGTGACTGAGCAGAGGTGCATCTGGCAAAGATTAGTCAGTACCATGTGACCAATCCTGTGACATTAGTCCCAGTATGAATAATCTTACTATGCTGGTGTCAAAATATAGATGTCAAGTAAGTTTTAAAATACTGAAAGAGAAAAATTATCCAGGTCCCATCACATCTTTTTGTAGGTTGCTTATTAGCCCCAAACCTTGGCAAAGCCTGGTGCACAGATGGAAAGCTAGCAAAAATATTTTCTGCTCGTGGGCCACTAAAGGTTGTTGACATAGGATTATATTCTGGTCTAAGCAGAATTGTTATGTCCTGAAGTTGAGGGGGCTGGAAAGATGAATCAGTGAGTTAGAGCACTTGCTACTCTTATAGATAACTGGAATTCAGTTCTGTCCTGGTCAGGGTCTCTACTGATGTGAAAAGACATCATGACTATGGCAATTCTTAAAAAGGAAAACATTTAACTGGGGTGGCAGCTCACAGTTCAGAGGTTCAGTCCGTTATCATATTGACGGGACACGGTGGCGAGCAGGTAGACATGGTGCTGGAGAAGGAGCTGAGGGTTCTTACATCTTGTCCCACAAGCAGCAGGAAGTGGCCTCAAATACTGAGCATAGCTTGAGCATATATGAGACCTCAAAGCCTGCTTGCACAATGACACACTTCCTCCAACATGGCCATGCCTATGCCGATAAAACCACACCTTCCAATAGTGCCATTCCCTATGAAATTTTAAGGGCCAGTTGCATTCAAACTGCCACATTCCACTCCCTGGTCTCCATAACTTGTAACAATGCCATTGTGAAAAATACATTTAATCCAACTTTAAAAGTCACCATAGAGTATCACAGTCTCAACAATGTTTTAAAGTCCAAATATCAAACACTTTTCTGAGATTCATGAAATCTCTTAACTGTAATTCCCTATAAAATCAAAATACAGATCACATACTTCTAACATATAATGGCACAGAACATATATTACCATTCCAAAACATAGGGAAGGGAGCATAATGAGAAAATACTGGATCAAAGCAAGACACAGCAATACCCCAGTCTCTGGTATGAACTTCTGTTTTAGTTATGGTTTTTATTCTCATGAAGGAAAATGTTTAATCAGGAAGGCTTACATTTTCAGAGGTTTAGTCCATTGTCATCGTGGTGTGACATGGTAGTATGTAGGCAGACATGGGACTGGAGAAGGAGCTGAGATTCCTACATCTTGACCCAGAGGCAACAGGAAGTGGTCTGAGATACTGGGCATATATGAGACCTCCAAGCTCACGACCACAGTGACACACTTCCTCTAACAAGGCCACCTCTCTAAATATTGCTACCCCTATGAGCTTATGGAGGTCAATTACATTCAAACCACTACAAGTTCCCATCTTTTACATGAGGCAGTTTACAGCTCCCTGTAATTGTTTTCCTATGAAATTTTCATACATGTCTATAATGTGCTTTGGTGATATGTTTTCTTTGTAGTGTTTTCAATAAGATGTTTATCCATATTCTTGAGTATTGGAATACTTGACCCCCAGCTGGAAGTGCCATTCGAGGAAGCTTTGTCCTTGATGGAGGAAGTGCATTGCTGGGCTTTGAGGTTCAAAAGCCTCCACTATCCATCCCCAGTTCATTTTCTTGCTTCCTGTTTGTGGTAGGTCTCAAGTTCTAGATTCCAGTGCTGTCCCTACTTAATGCTATTCTCCTCTGCTGTGACAGTGACGGACTCGTATCCCTCTGGAATAAACCCTTTCATAAGTTGCCTTGGTCGTGGTGTTTATCACAGCAGTCTCCCAATCGCCTTCTCTCTTCTCTCCTCGCACCGCCCGTCTTTCTTCTCTTCTCCAAGTAATCTCCCTTCTATTTTAGGTCTTTTTCTTGTTTTTAGATCTAGGTTCCACATATAAAATAAAACATTTGTTTTGATTTGGCTTATTTACTTAACATAATTATCTCCACCGATTTCCAGTGATTTTCCTAGAAATAGTAATCATAGTTTGTGCTTGAATAGTTCTCTCTCTCTCTCTCTCATGTGATATATATATATACATACACATGTATATATTAAAATGGAATATGTATCACAATTTAATATATCAAAATATAACACATATATAAAAATGTAATATATATGGAGAAAGTTGTGATATATTAAAATGCTTTATATATACATATATATTATACATATATATGGAGAGAGGTCACATATTGTTATTTGTTCAGCTGTCAACAGGCACTTAGCTGGTTTCTTATCTCGGCTACTGTGCACTGTGGCACATAAGCATAAGGTATGCAAACATCTGTCTGATGTGTACGTGGGAATGCTGTAGCTGGGCGTATGGCAGTTCTAGCTTTAGTTTTCTGAGAAACCTCCACACAGAGCCACTGTGGCTGTACAAGTTTGCACCCCCCCCAGCTGTGCACAATTTGTGTTTCTCTTTCTGGCATCCTCGCATCACTCGTGTTCTTGATGACAATCATTCTGACAGGGGCGAGATGGAATCTTGATGTAGCAGTTTCTTTGATTGTTGTCATTGCTCCTTTGTTTAGACAGGACCTCACTGTTGCTAGAGTAAAGAACAAACTGCCGCTGATCAAAAACATAAAATCTCTTGGTAGAGACCGAATATTTATCTTGTGCTAGTTCCATCCCTAGCAAGGTGGGCTCACCTTATGCCATACAAAAGAGTTAGGTGAACAGTCAGTCTTTTCACGAGATACCACACTTTCCTTCCCAGAGTCCTGTCTCCCAGCCCAGTAGCTTTTCAGGACACACGTGTGCAGCTATGTAAATCTGAATTCTCAGAGAGCATAACTTTCTCTCTCTTCTGTCTCCTTTCTATACATGCTTTCCTTACCATAAGCATGCCTTCCTTAGCAGGCTGGATTTCCCCAACATTTTGTTCTTTATTCTTTTTCCAAGTCTCCTTCCCCACCATTTGGCTACTTGTCTGAGCTCCCTGCCAGCTTCCACAGCAGGGTCTCACTTTCTCTTCTCTCATCTAGTTTCTAGGCGGCTGTTGAATTTGCCTGCTCTGGGAGTTTTTCTTTTAAATGTTACTGGAATTATGTCTGTTTGTTGCATTCTTTTATTAATGACACTAAAAACCTTAAAAAGAGACCCCCATTTCTCCAGTTTCATTACGTAGTTTGAGCTGGGTTCTAACTGAGGACCCTTCTTCCTCAGTCCCCAAGATCTGGGATTACAGGTGTATGCCCATTTCTGGCTTCAATGTGCTTTTTAATTTTTTTCAATTTTTTTGACTAGCTTACCAAGTATCAGAATTAAATGTACTTTTTACTTGCAAATCCCTGATGGCTATAAATGCAGAAATTTTTTTCATGAATTTTTTTAGCCAATTGTATTTATTCATGTAAAGATTGTTTATTTTTGAGAAAGGGTAGAAGGGGAGGGGGGAGTGGAGAAAAATATATAGTTCAATAAAAGCAATAAAAAACAAAAAGAAACTTGAGAAGCATATAATTTTATTTATATTTTTGACCATTGTATTATTTAGAAGATATATTTTAAAAAGTTTTTTATTTTAATTTACTATTTTTTGAATCCTTACTAAGCCTGTTTACATTGTTGTTATTTTCAATTTTTTTATGTTGTAAAAAAATTTAACAATGAAATATTAGGAATAAAAGACTAGATAAAAATTTTAAAAAAACCCTGTTTATTCTGTCACTTGCCCATTTTTTGATTATATTGTTTCCTTTCTACTTATTTATTGATTGATTCATTTTAGTTCTTTATATGTTTTAAGTATTAATCCCTGGTCAAATGAATAATGAACAAAGTTTTTTTTTGTTGTTTACTTTTAAATTCTGTAGCTGCACTCTGGTAATTGTTAGGCATTTGGATCACAGATGTTTCCTTTGTGCAGGAAGCTTGCATTGCTTTCCAAACAGTGCATGAGTGAAGGAAAAGGCTAGGGTGGGGGTGAGAAAATGATGTCAGTTTGGCTGTGGAAAAACTTATCCAATGATGAAAGTTTCATCTTATTCAGGAAGGAAGTGAGTTTCTCTTAGCTCTCACAATAGTGCTTTGCCTTTTTTCTTTTCTTTTCTCTTTTTTTTTTTTTTTTTTGAGACAGGGTTTCTCTGTGCATCTTTGGAGTCTTTCCTGGAACTCACTCTGTAGACCAGGCTGGCCTCAAACTCACAGAGATCTGCCTGCCTCTGTCTCCTAAGAGTTGGAATTAAAGGCGTGCACCACCACTGCCCGACTATACTTTGTCCTTTAATCTAAGCCTTTGAGATTATTTTGATCTTTGAAATGGGGCTTCTTTGTGATGATGTGTTCAGCTCCCTGGCTGAGAGTTATGCCTTAGCTGGAGAAAATAGGCCTGAATATTGCTCATTTCCCTAACTGATTAGCATGAAGTAAAGAGCCCAAGACACAGTTGAGCTCCGTCGGAATTCTAACCCACACTACTGTTGTCCTGTCTTAGGGACCGAGGGAACTTAAAGCTGAGCCACCTTCCTTTTATTGAGAGAAACTAATTTCAACAGCAAACTATACCACCTTCAGGGCCATGAAAAAGTCACTGGGTCACTGATTTAGGTGGGCATGTGTGCCCCCAAAAGGGCTGGGATGGAAAGCAGGTGGGATAGTAAGTGCTGATGGGTGGTTATAATCCAGTGGAGAGGCGGGTATGTGAACTGGAAAGGCCAGTGGCTGATAACCCTACTGTTCCTGGTAGCCATCTTTCCAGAAAGGATGTCAGGAAAGCAGTGCATTTGGAAAGGACCGGGGTGCCAGGCCCTGAGCAGAGAGCTCTGGTTTTTGTAAGCTATCTGTCTTGCTAGATGTGAGAGGAAAGCTATGGCTCCCTCTGCCTGGGAAGCTAGCACACCCCAGAAGAGTCATGCATCAGGACCACTCTGCTGTTCAAAAAAAGAGAGAAAGAGAGAAAATAATTTTGTTTTGCATTTGTGTAGTAAGAAGGGATGATAGATGTCCTTGCTTGACAATTGTAATGTAGATGGCTAAATTAACTAATAAGAGAAGGGGGCAAAATTGAAGAACAGAAAATATGTAAATTTCCCTTGAGCATCCTGCTGGAGAGAATAAAGGCTCAAAAATATGAAAAATTCAAGAGGGAATTATGGGCAAAAGGTTGTGGAGGCTACTGGGGAGAAAGAGTGTGCATTACTTAAGTCAAAAGAAAAAGTGAGAGTTTCCATAGGGAGCTTCTCCAATTAAAAAAAAAAGTTTGTGTAGGATAGAACGTTGGAAGGGCCCACTGTCAAGGAAACATCAAGAGAGAGGCAGGGTTGATATGGTCAGCTGTATAGGTTACATACTAGGTAAATACAAATCAGCCCTCTTGCAACTGTGAAACACATGACCATGAAGGGAAAAGAGAAAACAGGTGCAAAAAGGGTTCAATAGCCCAAAAAATGGGAGGAATATTAGAAAGGAGTATGCTCCATTATAAATGGGAGAAGGATGACATTCCTGGCTACCAGCCCTGCCTGACAGGACTGTTACATAACAGGCTGTATTTTGGTCCGATGATTATCACAGTTGAAAAGCTGTAAGAATGTTGAGAAATAACTTTTAAAGTGTTTTAAGTGAGCCAAATGCAGCCAAGTGAGGATTGTAGTTCAGACTGATGAGACTCTGAAATGCTACCACAGTGTTGTGGCCCCAGGAGGCTTGAGTTCTTAAACTCCCCAGTGCTACTATAGTAAGGATTTGGTTTTCTTATTTATGCCTTAGGTTGGCTAATTAAGAATCTCATGTTGGGGGCTGGAGAGATGGCTCAGGGGTTAAGAGCACTGGCTGCTCTCCCAGCGGACCTGGATTCAATTCCCAGCACCCACATGGCAGCTCACAATAATCTATTATAACTCCTGTTCTAGGGGCTCTGACACCCTCAGCCTCACACAGTCATATACATGCAGGAAAAACACCAAATGTGTTTTTATACAAATTAATGAATTGAATAAAAAAAGAATCTCATGTTGGGTGGTAATGTGACAGAATTCATTGATTCCCCATGGGAGGCCTTACCTTCTCGGAGGGGAAGGTGGGAGGAACAGGAGGGAAGGGAGGGGCAACTGGGATTAGTATGTTAAAAAAAAAAAGAATTCATGTTAGGGGTGAAGAGGTTGACTCAGCAGTTAAAAGCACCTGTGCTACCCTTGCAGAAGACCCAAGTTCAATCTCCAGCATCCAAGTCAGGTGCCATACAGTAGCATATAATTGCAGCTACAGGGCATCTGTTGGTTCTGACCTCTGTGGGCACCTACAGTCATGCATACAGACTCACACGTAACTCAAGAAGTTTACAGGGTGTTTGACAAGTGTCTTTCAAACCTAAAAGGCGACTTTTGTTAGAAAGCACCAGAATAGTCATGTTTAGTATAACTCTGCTAAGTTATTTTTGTTACTTTAAGTTCACATGAGGCAGGCTTGAAGCACACATGAGGTATTCTCAGGTGGGTAAACAGAACACTATACACATTCTGTTGTCATGGTTTTCTCCTCAGCTTCTGCTTTGGTCACACCCACGCTGTGTTTCAGGAAGTATCTGTGGCTATAGAAAGCAGGAAATCCTTCTGACTTCTTAGGCGCTGACATGCTTGAGATGGATGAATACTCCTGTTTTACCTGGTTACTGACATAATTGTTTTCAATGATTTTATGACTATAAATGGTAATTCTTCCTATGTCTAGTTTGTACCCTTCAGGATCCTGAGGCATCCACTCATTCACTTGGGACTTCATTTTCCTCTTTCTCATCGGGGCTGTTTGTAGGGTGAAGGAGAAACCTAAAGCCTCTTGGACTTCTCTGCACACAGTTTTAGGAGCTTGGAGCTCTGGAGTTCTCAAAAGTAAGAGGATTCCTAGGAGGGACTGGAGTGGGTTGTAAAGTGTTATATATGTCTCATTCTAGTTGGCTGGGAAGCTATGAAGCGACACCAGGTAGTTATTCTGAGGTGACCACAGAGGTTATAATTGAAGATGGCTATGGTAATGGCCAGCCAGATCCATACAAATAATAATGGAGTCACATTGTGGTTGCATGGCTTAATCCTGGAAGTCTGACTGAAGCAATAAAGTGATAAGGAAGGGACAGACCCACAGTCATACAGAAAAGCTGGGATAGGATGGGCCATGGGTGTTCTGATAGAGATGCACCGCCACAGGCATCCAGAATCTCGTTCACTTTATTTTATCTATCTCAGTTGAGGAGGCAGGTTTATTGTATACAACTGAACAAGGAGCCTGGTTTAGTTGATTTCTGAAGGAGGTCTTTGTAGGGGAGCAGTCCCAGGCTACAGTCATCCACGAGGAAGAAGCTGTGCTTGATGGCTTTTGCACACAGTGGTCTGTCTGTTCATTCTTAGACACTCAGACTCGTACCAGAGCAAGGCTGTGTCATTTCCATGGGTCTGAGGCATTGGAGACCTTAACATGGCTGCACTCATGTCAACAACATGCATTTACTCAGGACTTCTTCCTTTCCCCATAGAGACAACAGTTGCTTTTAAAATGTGACTTGATCTAAAGATAAGTAAGCAAAAGTTTGTTTAGTGTTCTAACGTTTTATTGTCCAAGCTCTAAACTCTGTGAATTCGGTTTGTGAACATTAGCCCTTTGCCAGTCCAGTTTGATATCTATTCTTACAGAGTAAGTAAAAACAATCAGGAGACAGTTGTGTACATAGTTTCTTCCTTACTGTTGTCTGTTTGTTCATTTTTTCTGTGCTTGTGATCAAACCCAGGGTGTTGTAAATGCTAGACAAGTGCCCTGCTACAGAGCCACACCCCAACTCCATCTTCACTATTTTGATGTTGCACAGGTATGCTGTCATGGAAAGCTGGGAAGCGGGGCAAAGCCTGTTGTTTTCTGGCTCCACCAGATTATATGACCTTGAGCATATCCTTCAAAATCCTACCAACCCTCTGGATTTGCCTTGATTCCTAGTCTATAGACTGAATCATATATTAATGGTTGTCCTGGTACTTCTGAGTACTGGTCAGTGCTCACTCTTGCCGGCTTGTACTTTATCCATGTCATCTTTGTTTATCATTTGTGTGGTTCTTGAACTCAACACTTTCCTTCCCAGACAAGAGGAAAATGAATGTTACCTCCCAAGCAGGACAGAGCATTTTGAGTAAAATGTTGTCTCTAAGAATAACACACACACACACACATCTTTGAGCTAAGTTAGATATTACCATATGATGACATGAAAACAAATACTGAGTCCAGTTTAAAGGAGAATGCCTGGATAATTCTTATAACATTGCTCTGTGACCATCAGCTTGCTCTATAACATGAGAAGATAGGTTTGTGCTAAATAAGGCCACCCTAAAAATGACAGGCATATGGCACCATTTCCAGAGAAACAGGAAATAAAAAGAGAAGGGAAGAGGAAACATGCAGCATGTGTGTGTGTGTGTGTGTGTGTGTGTGTGTGTGTTTCTCAGACAGAAGTAGGAGCCTGAGTTCCGGTTCCAAGGGAAGAGGATCCTGGGGTCTCCTTGATTTGGGAGAAGTAAAGGACACAGAGACCTGCGCCCTCAGGACCACAGCCTGGGACACTTTCTGCTCTGCCTAACGATGAGAAGGAGAAGACTTCCAGGGACTCTAGCACATCCTGGAGTGCTGCACACTTAGTTTCAGTGATAATTATGAATAGCTATGAGAAACAAGAAAGAAGGAGCAAATGCAATAGACAGCCCTACTGTCTCCTCATGAGGAGCATTTCTGTCATCGTAGGGTTGGGGGAGCAACAGGAAAGCAGTCCCTGAGGTTTTGTTTGATGATTTTGTTCCTGCTTTCTTTCTTTATTTCCTGAGATGGAGTGACTGATTTTGTCTTCTGAAATCTAAAGGCTGTTCCATAGAGGGCAGAATGGTGGGTTGGTGGCCTTCTGCATCTTTGCCACCGCTCAGCAAGGAACTTGGATAGTTTGCTCTGCCTCCCTTCTTTATTTCACATTCTGGGTGAGAATAATTCTACTTCTGACTCCAGAGGAATGAAATTTCCTGGTCCTTAAAGTTATTAGCAATCTTCAAAACCATTAGCCAATTTTCACACATTTATTATTAATGCTCTATTAATCAAATAATAGTACCATCCTCATTTGTTGCTTTGAACACATATGTTCTCAACCACTCTAGAACAAGTTATGTTGGTTACATGTCAATCAATTCTTTTGGTTGCTATTAATGACTGGCATTATATTGCCAGTCAGTAGATAGTGGATTTGAAGGGAGCATGGAACAATTACATTGTAGAAGCAGCTAGTTCTCCCTAAAATGTTCAGCTCCACGAATGCTCCAGATAGTTTTCATTTGGCATAGTTTGCCTGAGAGGAGTTGTCTTAGTTAGGATTTCTATTGCTGTGAAGAGACATTATGACCAGGGCAACTCTTGTAAAGGAAAACATTTAATTGGGGTTGCTTAGTTTCAGAGGTTTAGTCCATTATCATCATGTATGAAAGAAGAAAAAGTGTTGGTAAAGGAGTTGAGGGTTCTACATCTTGAGCTACAGGCAGCAGAAGGTGTCTGTGTCCACACTGGGCATACTTAAACATAGGAGACCTCAATCCTCACCCCCACAGTGACACACTTTCTCCAAGGCCACACCTATGCCAACAACACCACACCTTCTAATAATACAACTTCCTATGACTGTATGGGGGACATTTACATTCAAACTACTATAGGAAGGTATAGCAATTGATATTTAAAATGTGTCTTGGTTGATTCTTTGTGGTTTTGTGATCATAGTAACACTGTACCATGGGGACACTTACATTATTTCAATAAGAAAATAATAAAAATAACAAGATAAATGCTACTTAAATCTTAATAGTAATATAAGCCTTCTTGCTATAGAAGAAATACATAAGTCATTTTGTCTCTTCTGTTGTTTTAGATACTAAAGCATATTAGCTTTTCTATTTGTTTCAGCCTCTGATCTGAAATTATAGTAGCGTTATGAAGGGAGGTAGGCAGAATGGTGGCTTGTACCTGCTGAGAAGAATTTCTTTGCTTTCTAAAAGGTACATTTCTTATAATATGCTTATTGTGTGTGCTTTTATCTTTTATTATTAGATTCAGGTTTCATTTGTTCTCATATAATACTGATGCAATTAGGAGGGGCTACATTACACATATATACAGAGGGTGCTGATAAAATAGGCACTTGAATCGAACTGCCTGCCTGTCCTGTTGTCTATTTAATGTGTTCCGCAGTCAGAATTCCCCTGGATTATCTTATTACTGCAAAGGTGTTTTATAAGGTTTCTAGAACAGCTGTGAACCAAGCGTACACATTCTACAAGTAAGGTTATCGTCTGCGTGTATTATCCTGATTTGGTTATCAATTTATAGAAACAATAAAAAGCATCATTTGTCAAGAAGACATAAGTACATTTTGAATGGTAATACGTGTAGTTCGGTTCTTGGATAATTGCACATGAAATTTTCACACATTAACAAATGCTGAGGTCAAGAACTGGTGAAAATTACAAGATTATTTAAACAGTGGCCACTTCTTACTTTAAAAAAACAAAGGAGCTTCTTAAAGACTTGGTCTCATGGTGGTTGCTCACGCCATTAATCCCAGCACTTGGGAGGCAGAAGGATCTCTGCATCTGAGGCCAGCCTGGTCTACAGAGTAGGCTCCATGACAGCCAAGGCTATACAGAGAAATCCTGTCTTGGATAAAAAGGAAAATAGAAAAAATGTATATGGTCTCACAGGGCCTCATAGTTTATTAAACCGAGAGCTAATTTACCTGTTTTCTGAAGTAATTTATTGAGAGAAAGAAAATAGTTAAAAACAGTCCATGTATCTTCCATGTCACTACATTGAGATATCATGTAGTGATCAAACTGGAAATGGTCAGAGTTAAGAGCTCTTGCTGCTTTTGGAAAGAACTGTGGTTTGTTTCCCAGTACTCATGTTGGACAGCCCATGAACTACGCAGGATTCCAGTTCTAGGAGATCTGCTGCCTTCTTTCGGTTTCCATGGGCACCTGCATGTAAAAGGTGCACATACAGATAAGCTGGCACAAACACACACACACACACACACACACACACACACACACACACACACACACACACACTTAACTAAATAAAATCATAAAATAATGAAGTAAAAAAATCTAACATCTAAATTACCTAAGGCACATGACTTGCACACTGCTCGCCTTCCCAAGAGACTGCTTCTAGCCTTCCTAAACCAGGTTACATCACAGACAGGATTCTCTGTTAATCAAACCACTTTGGCTCAGAATTCTTACACCCTATGGAGTTTCTCCCTACCTCATAGACAATTTTCACCCAAATCCAGATGTGTATCACATTTCTCTAGGAGACCTTTGTTAGTTTTTCTTGTATTTGTCTCAAATCCAGGATACTAAGACTATTTCTATGTTTTTTAGTTAGTGTGATACATTGGCAGTGCAGGATATCCTGTGTTGTGTTTTGGTGCACTGACTTCATATAGTTTTAATAGCTTGGTTTGAACACTGTAGGAGGCTAACGCAGCCAGGGTAAGTTATTCAACTTCCATTCTCTGTTCATTGCCTCAGGACAACTATTCCAAAGCACTTCGCTTTCTATTAGAAAAGGCATTAAGTGTTATTGGATTCATCAACCTTAAAAGATTTCCTGCAATATCCAGGAGTTACTGGCTGTGCATGCTTCACAGGGCTTATAATAAAGCAGTTTACTCCTTGGTGTTGGGGGTGTGCAGAGCTGCACGGGGCCACCCAGTTCTGAGTACTAATTGCTCACTTAGGAACTCATCTATTAGCAAAAGAATTTGGAGTCACACCCCAGGCCTTCTCCAACTAAACTATACCTGTAAGGACCAATATTGGCTCAGGATCCTCAACACCATGTTTTCAGCACGAAAGAGATTTTTACTTTTGTTCCAGAGGAACAGAAGGCACAGACTAAGAACTAAAGACAGGAGATAGAGGACAAGGGAGAGGGAAAAAGGGATATTTGTCTGGTGCCACCATGTAGAGAGGAGATAGATGTGGCTTATAGGCAGATGATGGTTTATTAAGGTAAAAGGGGAAACCCTGTGTGAGGATGAGGTGTTTAATTTAATTTGGCATATTAATTAGGTGAGCCAAAGGGGATTTTTCTTTCTGGACTTTAATATTTTGATAGCTGGACCTTGGTAGTCAACCTCTGTAGATGATTTAGGTTGGCACAATAAATAATCAAGCCTTCTTAAGAAGAACGGGTATTTTTAATGATTGAAAAGAGGGGAGACTCACGCTACAAGGGTGGGAGCTCCGAAGTCCTATCTGTTTCACGAACACCACATGAAGAGAGTGAGCACCTGTGTTCTCTCCATTTATCTACCTGGGGGTTCAGATAGCCACACCCCAACTAGATGTTATTGGTTGATAATTTCCCCCATCATCTCCCCCTTTTGTCTAAACAAGATGGATCCAAACCCAACACAGCTATATACAATAGGAACAGATACCAAATAATTTTCCCCCATCAAACCTCAGGAGAAGAAAATGGCCAAATAAGATAATAGACCTTGGTGGCTAGTTTTAGGTATGTAATCTAACGGTTTCTAGAAAGACAGAGGAAATGAGGGAGAAGGTCAAGGCTTACCATGCTTGGACTGACTAGAGTCCCTTCAATACTTATTTAAGGAATTCCCCTGACACTTTCACCCAAGAAAGTTTACTTATATTGTTGCTATAGTTTGTATATTGAATGACCCCTCCGGTCCACATGTTACAGGTTTGTCACCACTGATGGAGCTGCCAGTAGATGTTGGAGACTTTAGGGGGTAGAATTTAGTAGGAAGTAGACTGCGCAACTTCAAACTTGAGTGGGCTATCTTCCTCTGTCATATGTCTAAGTCATGCTGTACTATGCCATCATAGGCCCACAGCAGGGACCACAAAATCACAGACTGAACCTCTGAAACCAAAAGTCAAAACCAGCATTGCCCTTTGTAAAAATTATTTAAGCAAAGTAATTTTTTTAAGACAAGATCTCCCTATGCAACTTTGTATGGCCTTGAACTCCCAGAGATCTGCTTGCCTACACCGCAGAGTATTGTTTAAAGGTTTTTGCCACCACATCTGGTGCGGGACAATTGTCTATATTCTGTCAATCATGTTTTAAATAAATGCTGATTGGCCAGCAGCCAGGCAGGAAGTAGAGGTGGGACAACCAAACAGGAAGTAGAGGTGGGATAATGAGAACAGGAGAATTCTGGGAAGGAGAAAGCCCATTCCTCCCCAGTCCTGCCTAAACCACCGAAGAAGCAGGATGTGACCTGCCCCACTGAAAAAGGTACTGAGCCATGTGGCTTACATAGATAAGAATAATGGGTTAATATAAACTATAAGAGCTAATAAGAAGCCTGAGCTAATGGACCAATCAGTTTATAGTCTTCTGGAGACCTCTGTGTGATTTTCTTTGGGGCTAAATGGCTGTGGGAACTGGGCAGGACAGAAACCCCGACAAGCAGGCCCGCATGTTATACCACATCCTGCAATATTACCTTTGCATAGTTTGATTTTCTCAGGCAACTTGTTATAGGATTGGCAATACAGCTATCACCCCCATAATTATACAATTCTGCTTGAAAAGGATTCTTTCCTCTGTGTGTGCATGTGTGACAGGATCTTTGTATATAGTCCAGAGAAGGCTGGCCTTGAACTCAAGATCTTACTGCATCAGTTTCCTGAGGGCAAGGATTACAGGCAAGTGCTATATCTTGTACTGTATTTTAAAATCATGTTTTGAAATTGCATATGTATTTGTATCAGCCCCCATGCATGAAGGAGAGTTCTCTGCTCTTCTACTAAGGCAAAACATTTTATTAATATTAATACTAAAATAAATCTCATTTGTCCAGTTTCTTAAGTCAAATACAGAAGGAATGCAATTGTCTGACATATTCAGAATATTTATAAACAACTGAAGTGAATTTTCTGCCTGGAAGAAAATGTTCTGCAATAAAGTTATGTTGCCTCTGAGGGTTGTTGTTAGGTAAAGCCTAGTTACATGATAGGCAGCATATCTGCAAGACATTGGCTGAACGTTGTGCCTAATGGACTGGAATTCTTTCTTCTGTTTGTCATTCATGAGAGAATGTGCAATCATCAGAAAGCTCATGCGGCATCAGGAAATACACTAGGGGAAAGACAAAGCATCTGCAATGTTGTGGGAGACAACTTGTTCAACAGTTATGTGAATGATCTGTTAAGATTCTAATGTGGGACAATTAATAAACACACATTTGATCAAACATTTGACCACTGTGTTCCCAGAACTGTAGTAAGAGTGAGGATATGGCAAAGAATTAAGTTCTATGAGTTTCTGGTCTTCTACAAAAGGTGAAAACAAGCTGCTGCGTGGCTTATGAGCCTGGGGGAGGCATGGAGAGGGAGGACAGGTACTTTGTGCACGCTTGTCAGGACTCTGCTGCCCCCTCTTTCCTGATGGCTTAGGAGCATGCGGGATGATGTTTCTGTTCCTCTTGAACACTGGAGTTCAGCTTTCTCCATGAGCCATGATACACTGTGACTGCATCAACCATAAAGACAAGAGACACTGTAGGCAGCCAACACAACGACTTGCTGTGGAACTCACTAACTATAGGGACTTGTAGGACCCTGTACAGACCCTGAGGAATCAGTTACTGGTGCTCATAAGCTTTCTGTTTTCACAGTCTTGGCCTGCAGGCCACATAGTGTTTTCTGGTGTATTTATGGGAAGCTACAATGTCTTCACTGCATACGTTGTGTGCCAGTAAAAGTCTATGCACATAAATACAGATCGTGTATGTTTATCTGTAGTCTGACTACAATATTATCTTTTCTCCTTTTCCCTTTTATTAGTGGCATTTGTTCTAAAATTGAGATTTACTTTTAACAATGAATGGATACAATCTCTTAGAATCATGTGAGAATTAAGGTTCGGCGATATTCCTGGAATGGAAAAGTCCAGGTAAAGCATTTTAAAGTTTTTACCTGCTGTTTTATTTTTTTTTATTTTGTATTTATTTTTTATTTTGGGAGGAAAGAGTTTATTTTGCTTATACTTCCACATCATTGTTCATCATCAAAGAAAGTTAGGACATGGACTCAAACAGGGCAGGAGCATGAAACCACAAGCTGATGCCCCTTAATTTTAACTGTCTCACCACATACTCCTTCCCACTACTCCTTCTCCTCTTCCAATCCCCACTTGATACTCTCATTTTACACCCCCTCACCCATTCACAAATACCTATTCTACTTCCCTTCCCTTATGAGAACTATCTGTTCTAGTTCTATAGATTCTGTTCAAGATTGTAGCTTGGTTGTCATTGATTTAACAGCTAATATCCACATATAAGTGAATACATACCATATTTGTCTTTTGGGGTCTAGAATACCTTCCTAGGCCTGGATGGAGGGGGAGGGAGGAGGGTGAGTGGGAGAGTAGGAGGGGAATGGGAGGAGGGGAGGAAGTGGAAATTTTTGAATGGAAAAATAAATAAAAAAAATTAAATTAAATTAAAAAAACTTGTATGATAAAAATTGAAGTCTTTGAAGAAAAAACTAAAGAAGCTATCAGAAGATGGAAAGATATCCCATGTTCATTGATCAGTAGGATTAACATAGTAAAAATGGCCATCCTGCCAAAAGAAATCTACAGATTCAATTTAATCACCATCAAATTCCCAATACAATTCTTCACAGATCTTAAAATGACAATCTCCATCTTTGTATGAAAAAAAAAACCCAGCATGGCTAAACTGTAGTAAAGCTATAATAATAAAAAGAGCAAGGTATTGACACAAAAACAGACATGTTGATAAATGAAATAGAATTGAAGACACAGATAAACCCACAGATCTATGGGTACCTGCTGTTTTAATTTGGCTTTTTTGTTGTGTTGTTTTCTTGTTTTGTTTTGGCATAGTGTCTCACAATAGCTCAGACTGTCCTCAAGTTTGCAACTAAAGCTGGCCTTAAGCTCCTGATCCTCCTACATTCAGATCCCAAGTGCTGAAAATATAGGTATAGACCACCATGCCTAGCCTACCTACCTTAAAGTTCTCAGGACTTTTAATAGAAAATTCAGAATATTCTTTAACAAGTAAAAAAATGTTGCTGGAAAGGAATTTTATAAGAACTGAGTCATAAGTAAAGTGTAGCTCTGGCAACAACCAGAATACCAAAAGAAGCCCCACAATCTATTTTAAGAATCACCATTATCTTTCATTTGCAAATGCCAACAGGGTGGCTGCAGAGCAGAGCAAAGAGAGCTACCTTGCAAGGCAAGCTGGCACCAGCTTGGATCTTCACTCTGCCAATTCCTTGATCTGACCCCTCCAGCAAGATGCTTGCAGCCTGTTTTGTGTACAGCAATGCTAATATATAACTTGACAAGTTCTGATTGTTGAGTGGATAGTGAGCATGAAGTGTCTGAAATACTTCATTCCACAGTAACTGCTCACCCCATTTCTTTCCTTCTAAGAGGGCCTTACTGTGCAAACTGGCCTGTAATCTGTAATTCCTCTGCCTCAGACTCATGCTGAGATCACAGGCATGCACCTCTATACCTTGGTCTTTTTTTCTTTTTATCATTTTTCCTTATTCTTTTTAATATGTATAAAGCATGCAGGGACTTGAGGACTGAGGCTGGAAGGCATATCAGCTACTGGCCAGACTTGCAAAAACAGCCTGTAACCAGCCTCTCAAATCCCACACCTCAGGAAATTTATAGCAGCCAATAGTGCTATAGGAAAATGCCAGATTGACATGTTCTATTGTTAATATATTGATGAGTGTTCTCTTCAGGTCTTGAACTTGTGCACAAGTCAGTCAGTATCTACGGTGACCATCGCTGACTTGAAGTGTCTGTTCCTTTGTGTTTTCTACAACATACTGAAAAATAGCTTCAGTTTGTCTGAGCTAAATTTAGAAAGTCCATATACTCAGAGCTGAATTGATGTTGGAAATGTCAGTAATAAACTTGAGACCTGAATGCAAATTTGAAGAATAAATTTGATCATGTCTTTTTAATAATAGTTATTAATATCTTGTTGAGGATTGTTGCACTTCAAATGTCATCCTTAGCACTGGTAGGCATTGCTGCTTTTATTCTCTATAACCTTACAAGGTTTAGATAATGATGCTGTCACTATTTTAGGCTGTGGGAATCGCTCAATAAGTA
Organism: Ondatra zibethicus; assembly: GCA_004026605.1. Lineage (NCBI taxonomy): Eukaryota > Metazoa > Chordata > Mammalia > Rodentia > Cricetidae > Ondatra > Ondatra zibethicus. The sequence continues at coordinate 26,857 of PVIU01014680.1, forward strand.
GGTAATATTAAATGAATTATTAATATATTTTATATGAATATATCTAAACAAGCATGTAGCTAGCTGTAAGACATGATTCAGGGATGGATAGTTACTACATATATTTGTCCATTTTACATTTCCTTTAATGTGAAAATATTGAGGTTTCAATAGAGACTTGTGTACGTGTTCTATGTGAACTGTGGAATGACCATAGACTATGGAATATCTATGTCTATACTTGTTGCTAGGTTTGGCAACACTCTTCTTTTTGCTTTTGTTTTGTTTTTTGACATAGGGTTTCTTTGTGTAACAGTTCTGGCTGTCCTGGAACTCGGCTTTCTAGACCTAGTCCTAGACCAGGCTAACCTTGAACTCACAGAGATCTACCTGTTTTTGCTCCGTGAGTGCTAGCATTAAAGGTGTGTGCCACCACCGCTCAGCAAACCAACACTCTTAAAACCAGAACAAGAAAAAGGAGAGGGTTAGTCTGTTTTCTGTTACTGCAACAAATACCTGAGATCATCAGCATGTAAAGAAAGTTATTTTGATCTACAGCTTTAGAACTTTCTGCTTCTGATCTTGTTGTGTGGTAGCATAACACGCCCATGACTCTGTGGTACAGCAAATGTTTTCCTTCATGGAGGTTGGGGAGTAAACTAAAGATGGGAAGGGGATAATTCTCACTGCTTCCCACAGTCATACCACCAAGGAACTAAGAACTTCCCTTAGGCTCGATTTGTTAGGTGTTCTAAAACCTTCCAGTGGTGCCATGGGCTCCTAAGCAAAACATGGCAGGGATGTTAAGAAAGATATTTCACAATTGCAACAGTGATTAAAAGAAGAATTTATTTGGTACTTGCTGTGGTACTACACCATTATGAAACTCTCTCGTAAATTCTAAGAGACAGGAACTTTTACTAGACCTCACAACCAGTAAATAATACACCTTCAGGGCATTTAAGATTTAAGACTGCTATCCTACTGTGTATGTGGCCTGCTTCTTTAACCTGTCATTAAGAGGAGAATGTATCAATCAAACTTACCTATATTAGATTTCACATGGAATTAGTTTTAGAACCTAAACCAATGCATAGCTGTAATCTTAAAATATGTACTCTTCCATACCCCTACCCAGAGTAATGCATGTGTACCATTTGCTGGAAGCAACAAAAATAGAGGTTGAAAGCAATATTATGAAATGAATATTCACCATAAACATTGAAGGCAACTTCTATGGATAATGCTGAACACAAAATTTGAATATTAATTGATAAACAATTATGCCTATAATTCTGTTTGTTATCTAGGTCAGTTGAATTGAGTTGGAGTAAGTGACTTAATCTTTTGTGAAATTCTGTTAAATATTTCTGTAAATTATCCCTCATTTCTTCCCCCATGGGATGCTTTCTGTGTTGTTCATTAAACACAGAGGTAAAGCTGTTGCTAGAGACACACACAGATACCACAGTCACACACAGGGACAGACACAGGGACATATTCATGACAGTCTTCAGGCAGGCACAGATTTAGACTCATGCAACAGACAGAGAGAGGATGCAAGATGCAGGGACCATGGAGTAGAGAATTTAAATCTGGACTTGCTCTTATTTAAATGACTCCAATGGGAAATGTTTTTATTTCTTTCCTTAGTGTAGCAATGATGCATTATTGGTAACTCAGAGTTTGTAACTCAATCTTCTAAATCAACCCCACCTTATGTTAAGACCATTGAAATAAGGAAAAGAGACTGGGCTCAATTTGAAAATAGCAGATGTAGTTATACCAGTGAGTTGAGTCAGTATCCAGTGGCTGAAAAGTTATAAAGAAGGGACACCAAAGATAAAAAACAAATCAAAAACCTGATGAATCTTTTTTTGTTTTGGTTTTTGTTAAGAAATCAGCCTCTGAATTTACACTAATGGCCTTTGTGGATGACCATCACTTGTTTAGATAATAATAAGCAAGCCACTTAAATGAGAAACATTTGTCCAATATAATTAATGGGAGAACAAACCATTAAATGCTGTATTGTTTTCATGTGTTCTTCCCAAGTCTGTGAGGTCTCCACCCAAGCCAACAAAGAAAAGAGCCTTTATTTTAATCAAGTTTGCAAACTCAGTCTCTCTTTGTCCAATGTATTGGAATAACAGGAGAGCCCCAAGCTCCATTAGAATTGGGTTTTTATAGTAGTAAAGTTGGGGGTGAGGGGTTTCTGTGGTTCAGGACCCCTGATTGGCTGACATTTGTCTAGGGGTGTCCTGGTGAATGTGCACTGGCAGGTGATCCTATCTATAGCCGTTGGAATGTTAAGCATTTACATTTGTTAAGCATTTACAATGTTAAGCATTTACATTAAGCATTTCCTTTGAATGCTCTGTTCTTGGGCGGTGGTTGGGTCCTGTAACCAGGTATGGCCTCAGGGTAAACTACTGAGACTGGGGCCTCTTATTAAATTTATTGAGCGCTGAGTTCTACTCTGGCAGGTGATAATGGTTGGAAATAAAGAACTTCCTTTGGGTGGCCTGTTCAAACTTAGCTTATCATGGCTGGTCCCCACACATGCATGCACACACTCAATTTGTGAAGGAGATAAATCACTTGGGAGCCAATGCCAGATAAACTTTTTCTTTGAGTGAGTTCTAAGCCAGGTAAAATTTTGTTGTCATATAAATAGTATGGTTTGTATTTTATTGTGCATGAAAATCTTACAATAGATTTTAGTTGACATTTTAGGCTAATCTTACAAACGGATATGGGGTATTTAGTTGCAAGCACTTTCATCTATAGATTTTTGTTTATTTTCCTTGTTTTTGTCCAGAAGATATGAGACCAAATTGAGGGAGCACTCTATATGCAGATGGTGTTGCTAAAAGACAGGAAACATGAGAAGCGCAAATGACTTCTGTGGCTACTTGAGCAAACCTAAGTCCCTGGCATACTAGACAACACATAATGGAGTCCCGGTAATGGAGACCCACAGAATGAGGCCAAACCCAGGGCATTGTCTGCTTCCTGGCCTTTGCTCTCAGACACACCGCCAGGACATGCTGCTCCCCACCCCATATATACCCTCACATAACACAGGTTGCATGTCATTTGTGAAAGGTTTTTTACTGCCCAACAAACCTCTCTGCCGATGCAATAATTCAAGTCAGACTGGCCAAACCGAATTAGAAAAAGCCCAGGTTTAATGGACGCAAGTACTCCTGGGTGTCCCTCTGGGAAAACACAGAGAGGGGAAAGGAGAACCAGGAAGACCACGTGTTCGGTGTGTGTGTGTTGGGGGGAGTTTAAATAGCCTGTGGGAGTGGTCTTGACTCTCTCTGGGGGAGGAGTTACCGGTTGGTGGGCTTTCTTAGAGGTGGAGTCTGGACTGAGGAGGCTTGAGATGGAACTTTCCACCCAAACATTCCAAAATGGATGCCAGGTTCCAGGTGAAGCCCCACCCAAACTATTTGTACTAATGGGATCACAGCACAATATGTCCTTAGTTGATTGGGTAATATATGTATATATGCCAACAAACATTCACATTAAACAAGATCTGCACCCCAATGCTGGGCTCCGGACTACGATTCCCAATTAAAGCATTGTCGCTCTGTGAACTTCAGCCCCCAAGCCGCTGGCGCAAACCCCCACAAATGGTAAAATAAGTGTACATATATTTTAATAATTTAAATAAGAAAAAAAGAAGTCTATTCTTTTGCTTCCACTGTATTTACAGACTTTTAATTTTCTTTGTAATGAGAAGGTATACAAGGTTCTTTTAAATGTTTAATAAATCTGAAGTTGTAAATGTTTTAATATTTCTGCCATGGGTAATTAAGAGAAAGTAGCATGAAGAACACTCCTCTGGAAAACAATTAAGAATTGCCATTTAAAAATAACAGTTAATAAAGATTTTAATTAACTAGTAAGTACCACTGGGAGTTGCGCTCTTTTAACCATAACAAGCCTCCACTGTTCCTGTTACATTGGGGAAAATTCTGTTACTCTTCTAAAGAATCTTGCTTTTATTGCCATTAACAATTAAATGTACAGAGCGAGTTTCAAAGTATTACACTACAGTCACTGGGACCATCACACATGGTGCTCATTTGATGCTCTTTCTACACAGTAACAATATTTTCGGTCTATCATTTGCATCTTGCTGCAATTTTTCTAAATCTTATTCCAATGTGAAAGATAATTTTTTTGAGTTAACTTTCTTCCCTCCCCTTTCCTCCCTCCAGGCTCTCTTGTGTTTTCAGGCACTGGCTGTTTGATACTGAACAACCATTTGATGTACTCTTCCTTGGGGAAGGACACCCTCCTGATCTGATTTCCACAGTTGCTTATAGTTTTTTGTATAGGGTTGAAGTACCAGAAGTTTTCTCTGCTCAGTTTGGTGTGCCCATTGGTGTCATTCTTCTTCAGATGATGTTTAGGCAGTCATGCTGATGAGACTTTATGGGTGTAGCTGCTAGGAGATACAATCTCACACCATACTCCCTGGTACTCTAACTCTTCCACCTCATTTTTTTTTTAACGTTCCTTGAGTCGTAGATATGGTAGTGTTGTATAGATGGGATCTATTGACACTGTTTTACACACTCTGCATTTTTATTGGTTCTCATTTTCTGTAATGATCTTCATCCATTACAAAAGAAGCTTCCTTGATGAAGAGTGAAGACTATACCTAACTGTGAGTATTAAGAGAGATGTTCATAGATTGTTGCTGGGGATTATTTTGGTTTAGGAAATTAGTGGTTATAGATCCTCCTCCAAGTGAACCATGACTTCACTTACACTGAGTAGTTACTTTGCCTTCCAGTACTAGGCATGACCTCTTGTTGAGCGATTGTTAAAAGCCAGTTAGAGAGCTGTTGGTTATTGTCAATGCATGTGTGCCACTATTACACCCTTAAGTTTATCAAGCCATGCTGGTTGTTGATGTGGATCACAGGGGTCATAGCTGGGTAGAACTATTGGTTGCCTCCCTCCTTTGAAGTCTGAGTGGCATCTTCTGGTACCATAAAAGCTATTTCTCAGGTATGGGGCTTTCGGTTCATTTCTAGTTTGAGCGTCTCTGGTCCCTGTTTCTAAAGTGCAGTTTGTGTTTTATTTATTGCTTCTATTGCAATTTTCAGGTCTTAAACTGTTTGAACTGTTTCCCTCACCTATTCCATTGCTTTTTCTAGGTTTCCTTGGATTTCTTTAAGGAATTTATTGATTTCTTGCAAATTTTTGTTTGTCTTTCCCTCTATTTCTTTAAGGGAATTTTTTGTTTTTTCTTTAAGGGCCTCTATCATCTTCATAAAGTTATTTTCAGGTCGATTATTTTTTGTTTCATCTGTGTTGGGCTGTTCAGGTCTTGCTGATGTAGTACCACTAATTTCTGGTGGTGTCGTATTGCTCTTTGTGTTTCTCAATGTATTCTTACACTACCATCTACCATCTCTAGTTGGATCTCCAGTTGGCCCAGGTAGAGCCTGAACCTCTGGGGATCCCTTTTCCTCTAATTGGTACAGGAGGGGCTTGTATTTCAGGTGGTTAGTCTTCCTCTGAGTGCAGTTGTTGTCTCTTCCTCTGCGAGCAGTTGGGGCCTCTGGCTCTGTGGTCACTGGTGCTGTTCTTCCAAGTGCAGTTGGGATTGCTGGTGCTGGTGGTCACTGATGCTCCAGGTGCAGTTGGAGTGGTTGGTGCTGGAGATGCCAGTGCCAAGGTGGGGGATGGTTGGCAGGAGAGGGTGCTGCTTCCTGGTGGCTGGGGATGCCATGGGTAGGCAAGGGGTGGGGGCTAGGATCTAGAGAACAGGACTCTCCAGCCAGGAGGACTTGTTCCTCCTGGTGCAGGTGGGGTTTGGTGTGTCCTGTGGTCTTTGTTGTGGTGGGGGATGGTTGGTGGGAGAGGATGTTGCTGCATGGTCATTGGGAGTGTGGTGGGGAGGGGAGGGGTGGGGGGCTAGGGCCTAGAGAGCAAGGATCTCCAGGGATATCATACACTCACCTGTCCCTCCCCCAGACGATGAAAGTAAAGCAATAAGTCACAAAATATGCTGTAATTAAGGCTTGATGTCTATGATACATAACTAAGAGAAATAAAATTCTGTAAAATTGTTTGATTAAACTGACTTTAAATAGATGTTCAAAACTGAGTGGGAAGTACAGAGTGTAAACATCTTCCTTCTCCCCCCTTATCATCCTTTCGTGGGAGTCTACTTGTTAAGAATGGTGTATCTGAACTGTTGTATTATTATGTTGACAGTTTCAATTAGGCATTGTTCTTGGTGCTGTATCTTCTCTAGGTTTTGAGCATTAAGTGATGGCATATGTCCATTGCCTCTCTGGTACTGACAGGACTCTCCAATTCATAAATCATAGGTGCCCTGCTTACCTATACTTCCTTTACCCTCAGCTGTAGACACTACTGATCTTTTTGTGTTTTTAGCATTTTTCAGAGTGTAATGTAGTTCTACCCACACTATGAAACCTTTTTCTTTATCTTAGTAATACATACGTTTCTTTTGTCTTATTTCAGGGTCTGATAGCATCGTTTTATGTCAATATTACGTTTTTCACATGCTGAAGAACAATTTGGCCTCCTCTAAGTTTTGTTATTCTATAAATATCTATATTAGATTTTATTGTTGTTTGTTTGTTTTTTTTGACAGTTTTATGCTGCTAAGACTGGCCTTGAAGTTACCATGTGGCTGAGGATGAGATTAAACTCCTGATTTTCCTGGTTCACCTCTCAAGTGCTTGGAGTGGACTGTGGTACAATGCTCAGCTGGATCAGGTATTCTTGTTGACACAGTTTAAAACTCATTTGGTGAATAACAAGCAGCTGAGATACTAAATTGTATGGCAGAATTATATTGGCTTTTTGAGAAATTGCCATATTATCCCAATGTGGAACTAAGATTTTACACTCTGACCATTAAGGTATGGACCTTACAATAGACAATTTGTTGGCATTTTGAACAGAGTCATATCGACTCCATATGTATTGGAAAGCATTAACATCTTGATAATTTTATATGTGAAGGTAAAAATATTTCTAGTTTATCTTGCACTCTGTCAGCAAAAATTTTCTCATGAAAATCTTTCACATATTTTTTAGACTAACATTAAGTATGTTGTTTTGGGAATACTAGTGTAAATAATACTGCTTTTCATTTTAAACTTGACTTGCTCAGTGCTAGTGGATATGAACGTAGTAACACTGTATATTAGCCTTACATCCTGCAACTTTATTGTAATTGGTCTCAGAAGTTTTTGATTTAATTTTCTTTTACTTTTTTTATGCAGACAACATTTCCATCTAAAATCAAGTTGATTTCCTTTTTAGTTTTACTGATTTTTTTTTATATCTTTGCAGTTCTAAGGCTAAATCTTAGGGACCAAAGATGTTTCAAGAAAACAGTCTACCCTTGAGCTATATCAGCCAGTTTATGATGAATTTTTAAATAATATTTTTATTTATTCTTGGAGAATTTCATACAATATTTTTTTTATCATATTTATCCCAACTCCTTTCAGATCCACCACTACCTCCCTACCCTCCCAACTACATGTTCTCTGCATCTCTTAAGCCAATTGAGTCCAGTTTGTGTTGGTCAGCTGCCTTTGCATGTGGAGCCTATGCTGGAGCATGATCAACATTCTAGAGATCACACCATTAAAGACAAGTGGCACCGCTTTTACCAACAGCTCTCAAGTGACAGTTTCTTCTTAGTTAATGGAGGGACTACATGCTCACCGCCCACCCCCAATAATGGAATTTTGTCTGGCTTGAGCTTGTGCAGATCTTGTTCATACTGTCACAATTGCTGTGAATTCATATGTGCATCTACCTCAACTGTGTACAGGAAACACGGTGTGAAGTCATTCAACACATTTGGCTCCTACTATCTTCCTGTTCCTTCTGCTTCAAAGATCTGTGACTCTTGAGGGGAGGAGTGTGACATACATGCACCATTTAGGAATGAGAATTCCAAATTCTCTTACTCTCTGCATGTTGACCAGCTGTAGGTTTCTGTGTTAATTGCCATCTATTACAGGTAGAAACTCCCTTGATAAGAGCTTATGGCTGTAGCAGTAAGTCATTAGGAGTTCTCATAATATTCTGTTTAGCAGAGTAATAGTATTAGACTTTCTTCTAGAAACCTTGATTTGTCATCCATAGTTTTTTGGCCTAATTAACACTGCCAAATTTGAATTCTACCTTGTGGAGTGGGTTTTAAATCCAGTCAGAAAGTGTTTATCCCTATAATATTTGTGCCAATATTGCACCGGTATCTTATCAGGTAGGTCGTTATTATAGTTCACAGGGCTCATAGTTGGGTGATATGATGACTATTTTTCTCCTAACACTTCCCAGCATTGTGGAATCTCTTTGGGACGAGGCTTCCAGATTGGTACCTGCTTGATTTCTCTGTTTATGACTCAAGTATATATAGTCTTCACTTGTGCTGATTTTTTTGTTTTGTTTTGAGAGAAGGTCTTAGTCTGGAGACCAAGCAAACTTTAACTCATGTCAGTCATCGTGAGTCAGCCCCACCCCCGAAATGCTGAAGCTGTCGATGCCATCATGGCCAGCATTTTGATGTTGAGATTTAAAAGAATGTTGTAAAAGCACACATGCTTGGATAGAGAATTTTAAGTAACCACCTCTCCATAGAAAACACTTCTATAAACATTTTTTATTGCATAGTTGACCCTTTGGAGTCCTATATTTTCCCTCTTAAAGGTTCTTTGCTTACCAGTTTCCACCTGTTCTATAGTATGTATAAAAGTGACATTAAGGACAGTAGCTAAATACCTTAGGGGGCAACATTCTACACCTTTCTAAGGGCCTTATGAAAATGTAGCAGTTGGGCTGGAGAGATAGCTCAATGGTTAGGAGGACTTGGATTCCTTGTCTAGCTCACAACTGTCTGTAACCAGTTCTAGTACATCTGACATCCTTTTCTGGCCTTTGCAGGCAATGGACACACAAGGCACATATGAACATGTAGGCAAACACATACACATGAAATTAACATTATTTATAAAAGGAAAAGAGAAAATTATAAAAGGAAAGAGTTAGGGTTAGTTTAGGGCTGGGGTTGGAGTTGGGGTTAGGATTAGGTTAAGGCTAGGGTTAGGGAAAAGAGAAAGGTATATAAAAGGAATGTAAAAAAAATATATGTATCTATATATATATAAAAGACAAAAGTATATAAAAGGAAAATATCATAGAAAATATTATGGGGGATAATTCTAGGACCTTCCATAGTTGTCCAAATTTGTGATGCTCAATTTCTTTATATAAAATATATTAGCTTGGGTTGGTATGTAAAATGAAAAGATTTTTAAATAGAAAAGTACATTATTACTTGTCTGTTATACATACATTGTCATATGTTTTAAACCCTCTTTAGGTTACAATAATATAGTGCCTATTTCATTGAAAACATTTGTACTGCATATTTAGGAAGTAAACAAGTGTCTGCATATTTATCACACTTGGATGGGTTATTACTGATCCTTCATTGCTAGAATCTATGTAATTTCAGGAATAATTTTTTTTCTTGATGCAAAATATTTATTCCAATTTTTGCAAAATACTAAAGGACTAGTTAAAGATGTATTTGAAAATCTCAAGCAGGAGGAAGATCATAGATAATGGGTATTTTGTTATTTATGAGATTGTCAAAATGCAGTGTGAACTACAGGAAAATACTTTAAAATTCTTCTCAGGATTATGGAATATTTCATGGTTCTAAATTTTTTTAAATTTATTTATTATGTATACAATATTCTGGCTGTGTGCATGTCTGCAGGCCAGAAGAGGGCACCAGAACTCATTACAGATGGTTGTGAGCCACCATGTGGTTGCCAGGAATTGAACTCAGGACCTTTGGAAGAGCAGGCAATGCTCTTAACCACTGAGCCATCTCTCCAGCCCCATGGTTCTAAATTTTTAGCACTGCTTTGTAATATATGAAGTGGAATTGTCTATAACAATGGTAAATCAAATCAATATTTTCAATACAGTCTCTTATTTTCAAAATTTGAGTTTCCTTTAATAGCTTTGTGTAATGAAAATGCTAGAACATGTTACATTAGATTCATTGGTTTTACAAATGATGTTATGTTTTGCTTATTTTAAATGAAACCTTGAGGTTTTAGCTGCTGACAGTCAATGAATTTGTTCTCCCGTGACCTAGAGTTTGAGGTGAGCAAGATTAGGTATGTGGGACAGACAGTGGCCAGGTTGAGTGTACAGGTAAAAGACCTATCTGTCACTCTTTTCACATTGACTTATCTTCCTGGTACCAGGTGGTTTCGTGAACTCAAAGAGACGCAGAAGAGAAGTGGTAGCTGGGGAGGCTTTGGGGACATTACCAGAATTGTGTTGTTCTGGGGTCACCACATTTTTAAAATGTCATGACTGGGAATGGAGCATACATATACTGCCTACGCTTCTATGTGATTTGTCTCTCAAAGGTTAATGTGGTTCAAGCTTGGTCCATAGTACCCCACGAGAGTCTGGTGATCCTTTAAGAAGTGGTATCTTATGGGAGGTAGGTGAATGTTGAAGAGGGATGAATGTTTTTCTTGATGAAGTGCATTCTCATCTGAAAATTGAAGACTCCCTGGCTTTCCCCTGTTAGCATCTTGACCCCCTTTCATGTTCTTCCCATATGATGTTATAAATGACCAGATTCCAGAACCATGCTCTTGAGTCTTCAGAGATATGAGCCAAATAAATCTCTTTCTTATACAGTGCTATGCCCTGTATTTTTCTTTTATACCTGTGCAAAGTAATAAGATAAAAAAGCCAGTGTGTTATTGTACTCAAAACAGGACTTTGGATACATAGGTCAGGAGTGTTGTTTTTTCTTTGTGGGGTTACAGAGGTGATGGGACTCAGTCATGCTGGCCTGCAATATTCATAGTGAGAGAAATGAACATATTTGAACAGGGTGAAGCTAGAGCTATAGGTAGCATACCCATGATATATCAAACATGTTTTTCTATAGCTTTTAAGCCTAAAAAAGTCATTGTTGGAATACCAAGAGATAGTCTTAGATGATTTTTCCTTTATACTTGAGATTGAAGTGATTATGTCAATACTATATAGTCAATTATAGACTCAACTTAAACACAGATATATTTAAAAGCCTAATAGTCTAATTTAAACCTAATAAAGTACATTTTGGGGAATTAAAGCCCATGAAATCAGATATGTACTGCATTTTATCTGTGCTTTCATAACTGTCTGCTGCCTAGTTGCATTTGATTACTTACTATCCATCCATACTTAAAGCAAAGAAGTTAGAGAGTACAGTATTAAAGAAATCTGGGTTCTTTCCCCAGTTATAATGTGCTCTGTTGCCTCATCTTTTTCAGGACTCATAGTCCTTGCCTGGGAGCCCTTGGCAGTACTGATGCTTGACAACTTTTTGCTCACAGATGTGGAATTCCAGCTGAGCTGGGAAATGATCTCCTTGTAGTACAGGGCAGGGTTCTCAGGAAGGTAGAGAACACTGCCTTTGACCATGTCCTTGGGAACATTATGTTCTGGAAGCGCTGCTTTTAGTGTAGCTAAGAATATTAAACAGCAATAAGTAGAAATAGAAATTTACAAAAATAACTAGGCTACAATATCAATTTACTTAACATACCCTTTGTTTAAATATTTATGGTAAAAACGTAGCTTTTATTTCCAACCCCAATCTTTTTACTGCAGAGAAAACTGAATAAGCCACGTGCCTTACATGGCAGCTCTTTTCCTTCTGTGGCCTTAATTATCCTGGAGCATTGCATGTGAGGACAATGTCACGAATCCACCAAAGTTAATGAAAGCCTGATGCTTTGAAGGCATTGCTATACACATCGTGGGTCCGTTTTTAGTCCCTGGCATGATATACTTCAACTTATGACTTGAGACTTTGGAGTGGCACAGGAGTGAAGGATCTTCAGTAGATATAATTGGAATTTATATTTTTGATCTTTCCTTGAGCTTTAGTGACATATGGTCCAGTATTCGGAGTCCCAGTTTCCATCAGCCACACAGTCAGTCATGAGGGAAACCAGTAAGAAGGACAGTGTAGTAAATGGTTAATATGTTATGTTTAGTATATTACATATACTGCATAGACGTCACAGTTTTTTTTATTAGTTTTAATTATGTGCATATGTATGAGTGTGGGTACATGAGTGCAGGTACCTGCAGAGGCCAGAAGAGGACATTAGATCCATCCAGAGTGATTGTGAGCTGGCTGTTTTGAGTACTACGAACCAAACTCAGGCCCTCTGCAGGAGCAGTATGGAATTCTAACTTCTGAACCATCTCTGTAGCTTTGTACATGACATTTTGACTTGAGAGATTGGGACTCATCATGAGGTTATCAGGCAAACCATCATAAACTGGGAAACAACTGAGGACTGAATACTAAAGGGGTCAAATACCCACTAATTGGTGGTGCTAAACAGAGTTCAAGTGTCCAAAGGGTAGAGATGGAACCTGTGAGGGTTGGGGAAACCTAGCCCCTGGGGTGAAGAATAAGTAGGAAGGGCTCCTGGGTCAGATCAGAGTCAAATGTGACTTCTGACCTGCTGGAGAGAAGGGTAGAGCTGACAGCACTCCCAGAGAGGGCGGGGCTGGGAAACTGCATGATGGAAACCCGACAGGGATGAGAAGAGAGTTCAGACAGAAAATTTCCAGAATCCTGTGGTCCACGATAGCTTCTGCACATGGAGGTGAGTGTTCTGGAATCCTGTCACTCAACTCTAGCTACTGTTGTGGCTGTGGTAGAACTGACCATGACACTTTCTTGTCTGAGATGTGCTACTTGTCCTGAGCCAGTGGTCTGCTTCAAAGAGGCCACATCTTCTTCAATTACTCAAGTTTCAGGCTCTCTTGAAAACACCCTCCTTATGAGACTGGAGATTCCCTTGCCTTCTTCAGTAACATTGCTTTCACTTGCTAATTGACATGGCATCTAGCTCCTCACTGGAGGTTGTAGTCTGTATGCGTGTGAGAGGACACCAAGACTCTGAACAAAGCAGCTCTCCCACCCACTGTAGCAGCAGTGGCCCGTGTGAGGACCATCTCGAGTGGTTCTCCCCCTTCTTTGTCTCTTTTGCACTTGTCCCATTTAACTCAACATTAAATCACCATGTTATTACTGATAGCCTTATATCTTGCTGTAATATGGCCTGTGACATAGCTCTTCTTGCAATTTCACTGTGCTCAGGCTTGATTCCCCATTACTAATTTTACTTTTATTCGATCTCTTCTAGTTACTAGCAAAAGTGACATTTCTATACAGTAAATCTGACCATGCCCCTATCCTTGTTTTATTTAAGGCTTTGTGACCTGACCCTCCTTCCAGGTTTCTTCTTGTCACCCGGGCTTCCTTCCCAGCCTGGGTATCCTAGGGCAGCATTGGAAGATACAGGAAGCACGAATGTCTACACCAGGCTGCAGAACACTTTCTGTTGTTCTGTTGTGTTCAGAAGAACTGAACATTTTTTAAAACATCTTATTTCCCTGCCTGGTACTGGGAAATTCCATAGGACCAATGGGGACCTGGCATCAAGAGAAAAAGCACAATGCAAATTTTGCCCTGGTTTATATTTTTATCCTTCTCCACTGTATTTGGGTCTTAAGTGTTCACTCAATAACCAGTTGGAAAGTAAAAAGTATGTGCAGTTTTTTTGTACTTGATGATTAATTTGACTTTTCTTGAATTCAGAACTTTTCTTTTTGGTTTTCAAGACAGGTTTTTCTGTGTAGTTCTGGCTGTCCCTGAACTCACTCTGTAGATATGGCTGGCCTCAAATTCAGAGATCTGTCTACCCCTGCCTCCTGAGTGCTGGGATGTACCACAACCACTGGGAAAATTTAGGAATTTTTAAGTGAGAATTCATCTCACCTAATTCATAAATAGTAGAGCTATTCATAATAGATTTTCTAAATTTCATTCATAAACAGAGCTCAAATAGTCATATAAGAAAGACTTTCACATCTACTCATAAAATATACAGTATTTATAACAAAATTTGAGTTAATAATAACTAATGTGTTTTATGTACGTTCTCAATACATGAATATTTAGCCACATGTGATCTGTATAAAACACATCCTCAGTATCCCAGGTCAGTCTAGTTTATAAGTAATAACTGCTCTATGAATAACAGCTGGCAGGAAGGTCAGTAAAATAGATATGAAAGAAAATCTCATACTTATAAAGACATTTTCACAGAATCATAAAAATTTACTGAACATTAAACATAGCCCATTAAAAGTAGTTCAGACACAAAGTAGTTCATGTATTACAAAATGGTTTGCAAGAATAACTTTATTTTTCATACTTATTCTTTAGTTTAGATGAAACATTTCTTTGGTTCATAGCAAGTTCAAGTTCCCAGAGAATTAAAAAGCCCAGCAAGAGCTTAAGCAGGAATGTAACATAAGAATGACGTTTACAAATACATAAACTCTCCAGCCCTTGGGTTCTCATGGCTTTCTGCAATGAAAGCTGTGAAGGAAGGAACCTTGAATCTTACACTGCATAAGAAACATCACATCATTATAGAATTGCATCAGAATTTGTAAGTGAAACAAACATGACTAGTAACAAGGAAAGAATGGGCCCTTTCAGGACAATTTGTGAAAATCCAGGAAAAGGCAAACTATTAAATTCAGCTATCATTGTTATTTCTTGATTCACCCTGGTTGACTTTTTGGAAGAAGAAAAAAAAAAGCTGGGGTCAAAGGATTGTAGCTCAGTGCTAGAATCCTTGCCTAGTATATGTAAGGCTCTTGGGTAAATTCTCTGTACTGAAAATAAGTGAATGTATAAATAAGAAAGAAAATTGAGATAAACAACAAAGGACCTGGAAATTGTTTTGTCAATTTCCAGGTATTTTCCCTGTCTTTTGTGAAGATGCCACTGTATCCAGGTAACACGCAGAGCTCCTTTTTCCTTTCTGAGATGAGGTCTCTATATGCCTACAATGGTTTCAGACTCAATTCTGCTGCTCTGCCCCCGAGTGCATCACTGCCAGGGTATTTGTGCATTCCTCCATCCTCATCACCCACATGAGGATCCCCTGCTCTGACCCAACACTATAGATGGATCCTGCATGGTAACTAGAGCCCTTAATCACTCTCTCCCCAGCTAGGCATTCTCTTCTTCTATACCCATAAAGTTGTGTGAGAGTTTGGCCTTGAGGTTGACTTGGAACAATGAGGTTTTGTTTATCTTCCTGCATGTCAACCACTCAACACTGTTTCTCCTTCTGTGCATGTTATTTCTCCTCAACTACTTACACCAAGGACAATACATTTAAGAGATTTGATGACTGCATTATCTGAGATGTCCTTTTGTATATGTGTTGCTTTTATTGATTGATGAATAAAGCTGTTTTGATCAATGGCTTAGCAGAGCAAAGCCAGGAGTGAAATATGAACAGAGATATATATACAGAGAGAGTAGGTGGAGTCAAAGAGATACCATGTAGCTGCTGAAGGAGCCCGATGCTGAACCTTTACCAACAAGCCACTGTATCATGGCCATATACACATTAATAGAAATGAGTTAATTTAAGATGTAAGAGTTAGTTAAGAAGAAGCCTGAACTAACAAGTCAAGCAATGTTGTGATTAATATAGTTTCTTTATGATTATTTGGGTCTGGGCAACTGGGAAACAAATGTTCATACTCTGCTTACATAATGGGGCCCAACATGGGCATGGATCTACATAAGACCTAAAAAAGCTTGAAAAAAAAAAGAGGGCTTCTAGAACCACAAAAAATGGGAGCCAAGTACAACTTCTTGGTAGCTGCATTTTTTTTTTCCAGATAGGCTCTGTTTATGGGCCACAAGCAGAGGCACGGTTTCTTTAACAGACAGATTCCTAGTTTGTACTGGTGACACAGACAGCTCTGGTTCTTTCGGGAGGTCTGGCTATGGACCACTTAGGGATTGTGAGCAGAATGTTACAAATTGCTTAATGGCAACATAGCCCTACTGTGTCCCTGGAGCTGGGGCAGTGAGCTTGGCTCACAGACCCATGAACATGCTTCCTTCATGTTGGACTGGGTAGAGCAAACAGTCAAGGACTCTAAGTTGGTCATAGCCACACCCACCTAGCATTAAAAAAAAAAGGTACTCTTGGTCAAAAAAATGATTACAGATATGCAATAAAGACAAATTCAGACAGAAATAAAACTCAGAATGGATCATTATATGTTTGAAAAAATGTGTGTAGGTTCGGGAGAAGAAAAAGAGTATAAAAGAGTACAGTCAGTAAAGATAATAAAATAAAAATTAAAAAGTAATAGTGTAAAAAACCATATAAAGATGGAAAATACACAGGGAGTCCAGATTATGAAGATTATTATGTTTTCTTTAAATTTTTTAACTACAGAGAGCCATTTGATTTTGGGGGCTATAAGCTAAACCAACATAAACCTATCTTGACTTCAAAATTTGAGTCTAAGGGT
This sequence comes from Ondatra zibethicus, assembly GCA_004026605.1. Lineage (NCBI taxonomy): Eukaryota > Metazoa > Chordata > Mammalia > Rodentia > Cricetidae > Ondatra > Ondatra zibethicus. Next base: position 43,324 of record PVIU01014680.1, read on the forward strand.
ATGTTACTTTGAAAAAGAGGTTCTGCCTTTGTTTTCATAGAAGATAGGAACCTGTGGACTCCCTCCACGCTAGTGTGGTTTGATGGAACAAGATCCACTGAAAGGTCTCTATGAACCCTAAAATTACTTTGCCCAATAAACAGCAGGAAAAAGCGTGGAAAAAACTATGCCCAAATTCCCAAAATTTACACTTTAAAAGAGCTAATTATAAATAATTAATGGTCACAGTCAATTTCTAAAAAAAATGAGGATCTGATATAGAGATGACCTTGGTCTATTAATACATATTTTGTTATACTGTGTATATGTATTTCTCTTCTTATTTAAGGTATTGTTTGTGCAGCCCATTTAAAATGTAATGTATATTTAAGTAATACAGATAAATAGTCACCTATAATAGTCGAACTGTAGTCATATTAGTTAGGTTTTCTGGTTGTATAGAGATATATTTCAGATATATTCTTCAAACACTACAAAGAATTGTAAAATATGGCATTTAAATAACAGGATTCTGTTGATGTGAGACATGATTGCTCCTGGCAGCACAGATTTATTCCTGGAGCTTGTTTTTGTCTTGGTGAAATAGGCCTTTGGGCAAAGAACTGCCCCTGCCTCGACCCCTGACAGAATGTACAGTGTCCAGACCAGGCAAGCAAGATACAAGCAAAAAGGCTGTCAAAACTTGCCAAGATAGGGTAAGATGATTTTGAAAATTTTCTTGTCTCTGAAATTTGTCTATCATTTACTTTAGACCTTAGTCTAAGTTGGTTGCCCCAAAGTTGCAAATAGACTTTGGGTGATTGCCCAGACACCTGGTTGTTTCTGTGATTTCTTGTACCTTTTGGAAGTTGCTTGATTGCACTTCCTGTTTCCTCAAGTAATATTATTTCCTTTCTTAGATATTTGATGGGGTTAAAGATTAGATAGTCATAGTGACTTTCCTCTCATGACTTAGATAAATTATTTTTAATATAAGACTTAGACTCATTATGATAAGATAGCTATTGAAATATTTATCATATGTTTCTTGTTTGATATTGTTCATGCTGCTTGTATATCTAATTTTTAGGAATTTTTTGCCTCTTCTATTCCATGAACAATACTGATATTTATTCTTACTGTTTATAGTTTTGTATTAGGCATAGAAGTGTCTTATTTAGACAAAAGGGAGAGGTACTGTGGGAACTCCTTCAGCCAATAGCCTTTAATATACCATCCCACTTTGGGTGCAGTCTCATGTACTATGTATTTAGTACTGCATTTACTAAATGCAGACAAAAAGTGTAAGAGGGTCTCTTGGCTGCTGGATTGTGTTCCAGTTCCCAGTGCATGCAGAGTACTTTGGCTCACTACTCTTTCTGTTAGTTTATTCCCAAATAAATAAATTTTTGTTATACTTCATTCTGGGCTCTTGTACTACCAACAAATTGGTGCCCAACAAACCTTTCAAAGACCTACAGAACATCACATTTAAAATGTTTTAGGAACTTAGACTTTTCTCTATAGTGAGAAATGTCTGCTTTTGGCAGCACCAATTATTTCAGAGAGGTTGATGAACATAAAAGAAACTTGTTATGGAATTTGTCTTCAATGTGACAAGGCTAGCTATTTGAGCAAGAAACTGTTCTTGCCTGGACTGCTTGATGGTATGCAGTATAAACTAGACATGCAGGACCAACAAAAAATGACTCCTGAACTTTCCTAAAGAAGGTGAGACAGTACTTCAGGGTTCCTGCTTCATAACAGAGTCTGCCAGACATTCTGCAGGATGCAGAAGAAAGCAACTGATGAACTTTGCCACTATAAGATAGAATATATCTTCAAATTTCCTGCCTCATGGAAAAGTCTGATGGATACTATGGGCCTGTAGGCTGAAGATAGATTCCCTGACATTACATAAAAACTTTGGGTAACTCTCCAGTCAGCAATATGTCTATGTCAATTCTGTAACACTGGAAGTTGCTTACAATGCACTTCCTGTTTACTTAGGTAATAAGATCCTTCTGAGGTCTTTGAGTAGTTAAAGATAGATAGTTACAGTTTTCCTTAGTTATGATAGAAGATAAATTAGATATAAAACTTTAGACTCACAAAAATAAAATAGATGATAGAATATTTTCTTTAATTTTGCCAGATACAAATAGACTAAATATTGTAACTATAATTCTTGCTTGATATCTGTTTTGTTTTATATAATTTTACTATGTTAAATTTAAAACCTTCCTTTTTATTTAGACAGAAAAGAGGAGATGATGTTGGATGTCCTTTTGTATATGTGTTGCTTTTATTGGTTGATGATTATAGCAGTTTTGACCAATGGCTTAGCAGAGCAAAGCCAGGTTGAAAATTTGAACAAAGATATATATATATATATATATATATATATATATATATATATATATATATATATATATATAGAGAGAGAGAGAGAGAGAGAGAGAGAGAGAGAGAAGGTAGAATCAAAGTGATGCCATGTAGCTGTCAAAAGAGTCAGATGCTGGACCCTTACCAGTAAGCCAAAGCATTGTGACAATATACATATTAATAGAAATGGGTTAATTTAAGATGTAAGAGTTAATAAGAAGCCTGAGCTAACAGGCCAAGCAGTGTTGTAATTAACACAGTTTCTCTGTGATTATTCTGTTTTGGGTGACAGGGAAAAAATGCACAGACTTTGCTTACAACTGCATTCTGCTTTCTCTTGATAAGCAAAGAATTTAGACGGAGATGGTAATAACACCAAATGTTTCTTAGTCACTTACATAACAGATAACAGTTTAAGAGAAAACACATTAAATGTGATCTTATCTTTCCCTTTGGTCACTAATTTTGCATATCCTCCATGTAACTGGCAGAAAAGCCAGGGAAGATTGCTGTGACTACCCATTTTGCCCGCTCCCTTTGCTTTCCAATAGAATCCTTCCAGTAGTGCTGTGCTTGTCTGACTGATGTACCCACCTGTTCTTCTTCTCCTGCTACTCCAGTGCCTGTCAAGTTCAGTACCTCTTTCAGCTGCTCTGATTACTGGCACAACCTGTGTCCTTCGCTAGGTGGCACTGTTAGTCTCTTCTGTGGAATTTAGATTCTGTGACATGGGTGAGCAAGTTAATCAGGTATGTGGCACATGCAGAGAAGTTACTTCCTAAATACATTGCAAGGCTCATAACTGAGAGCCCTGCAGCAGGGAGATATGATTACAGTGCAAGTGGGCATTATCCTCAGGGGGAGAGGAGGTCTGTGCTTCAAAGATTAAGTTCAAAGTTTATGTATTGGAATGTTAATCCCCAGTGCAACAGTGTTCAGATGCAGGAACTTTAAGAGATAAATTAATGTTACCATACGAGCAAGTTTGTTGTCTCTTTTGTCTCTGTCTCTCTGATGCTTTCTTGTTCTTCTGCTTTCTACCAGAGGATGATATAGTAGGGAGGGCCTCACTGTATGCAGCACCTTGGTCTTCTTAGGCTTCTCATTCCCCAGAGATAAACCTATGTTCTTTATATTGTTTATTCTGTGACAATAACAATTGCATCAACACAGAATATACTGAGATAGCCCAATTGCTCTGATCTTTCTTGGTATCTGCACTTTGATTCATTTTTTTTTTTTAGGTACAGGGCTCCAGGGATTTTGTGATTCTCAGGGGAAGCCTAGCTAGATCTCAATATCTGCTTTGAAAGAGGAGTAGGTGAAGTTCCAGTTTCTATGGCCTGCGTCAGGGAAGGCAGTGCACAGAGGAAGATGAGATGCCTTCACATTTATGTGGCTTTCTGTTTCCTTTAGCTCTAAATATTCGGTATCTCAGGTTAGCCCTTCCTGTGCCTTTTGGGATGTTGACACTCACTGAAGGAACTGTAACTAAGAGATTGGGAGCCAAAGGGTAGACTCCTGCCCCCACCTCTTCCGTTAAACAGAGACTGTATGCAGGAAGTATCCTGTAAAACAAACAAAAAACCAAACAAATAAAGAACAAAATCACACTTCCATCCTGTGTCTTTCCTGCCTCTCTATCATCTTTTCATTCCTCTTGGTGGCATTGGAAGCTTCTGTGTATCATGCTGTGTGCCCTTGTGTTCACTCAGCTTTACTTGCAAATGTTCATTGTTCATTGTTGCAAATGTTCAAATGTTCATGTTGATGGTCAGTTTAAAGGCTTCTGGTACATCATCTATACAGGGCCCTCACTAAATCTCTTCTTGAATCTCCTGTGGTTCTCCTGAGGCATGGAGATCCCGCAACTATTGTTCTGTGGGACCAGCTCTGCCCTTCAGCAGGTCATAGGTGGGGTAGATGATGGGGAGTACCCACCCAAAGTTCTGGATGTGTGTCTCATGGTACCTGGGTTGTTCTGACTGGGCTGCTGGGCACACCGCATCAGTCAGATGAAGGGCAGAGCTATGCCCATCATGAAGTGTGCTGGGGGAGAGTTTTCCCAAGTGGGGGGCATCAGAGAGAGAAACTACAACCCTTAATCCTTTCAAACATTTCCATGCATTGATAGCTAAGCATTCAAACATATGAACTAATGGGGGCCATTTTTATTCACACCAAAATGGGAGCCAAAGTTGTTGCTAATTAATATAGTAGAAAAAGTTATCTGGATTTAATCCTGATTAAAATATTGTCTAAGCCATCTTGCCTTTCTTTGTCATGTATACCAGGAGAACTTTGGGAAGCTGGTTCTATCTTCCCAAATGGGTCAGGGCAGTTGGTGCCCTTCTTTACATGCCCTTGTCTCTGCAGGTGTTTGACTCTTATGTTCCCTTACTTTTTTATATAGCCATTCATTTTTTTAAAGTGGGAATTAGACACAGACAAAAATTACCTAAAAGAATTTATGGTCTGTATTCAGATTCTTACACCATTGTCCTTAAGGATTCTGAACTGTTTTATTTTTCACAAGATGTTTCCCAGCTAAGTATGTTTGACTTTCATTTATTTAGTTTCATTTGGCAGGCAGCAGTTTGCAGAAATGCAAAAAAAATCAAGTGACATTATATAGTGACACATAAATGGAGCTACTTTGTCTCCTTGGAAGTCAACTGCGTTTCATGGAAAAAGCCAGAACAGTTGTGCTTTATGCACTTGAGAACATTTGTTTTGTGATTTTGTCTTGTTGGAAGGTAAAACAATGTCACCAGAACTGCTATGGCCCCAAGGTAGGGCTCTGAAGAAAAATCACCAACGGAAATTGCTTCATTAAAACCCAGCTTTCTTTTGTTCATTAGGCTGTAACCAGATGGAAATTCAGTGTCTTTAAGCAGGCACTCATGTGGCAATTGCTTTTGACATTGACAAATGACTGCCTGGATCCCAGGATGGAGGTTTCCACTCTGCACACTGACTGGAACTTTTGTTGATTTAGACCCCAGCATAAGCCAAGTAGACACTTGAACAGCCACAGTAGCAAGACACAGGTGTCTTAGTGCATTGCCTGGAGAAAACAGACAGGGCTGAGGCAAAGCCTCCTCATGTTGAAGCATTCTTAACTGCCTCGGATCCCTCTTCTCTGCTGTCACCAGCATCTATAAACTTAAATAGGAACCCATTTCAGTTACTCCTTATAAGGATCATTATAGACTCAACAAAGTAGTTCATATTTTGGCATTTGAAGTACTTTGTTTGTGGTGGTGTGCCACAGGAGTACAACGGTAGATGTTTATAATCATACATCATATGACAATGGGGATGATGTATTCTGAGAAATATATTGGTACTCAGCTCCATCAGTGGGCAAATTTCAGAGTGTATTTATCCAAACCTGGATCAAACATCCTTGAATTTGCCAACACTAGGCAATACAACTCTTTGTTCTAGGCTACAAAGATGCACAAAATATCACCTTACTGAGAAACTGTAACACAAGGTCAAGTGTCTATGTTTAGAAATATGTTGAAATATGTCTAAAACGAGGAAGGGCACAGTGAAAAGTGCTGGGAAAGATACTGTTGGCATCATTATCAGCTTGAACCTGAGAAAGGTGAGTTGTGCTATATTTGAAGCAGTGGAATTCAGCTCTGTTATAATCTGTGGCTTCATTTCTGAATGTGTGGTTGGCTGAAGTGTCAGTCATCAATCTAAATGATTTCAATATTTGGAGAGAGCAAAATTAGTAATTTTTTTGGTAACATTTATTTTTGAAATGGGCACAATTGAAATTCAAAAAGAAGTTTATCTGACTTGAAGCCTTTTTTTTGCTGTTCAGTAGATTTTAATATAATATTAAAATTGTACTAGATGGGACCAGTCAGAGCTTGGGTAAAATACCAGCTTAGCAGTGGCTAGCTCCATGCTTGGCCTATAATTCATTTCTTTTTTTTTTTTTTTTTTTTTTTTTTTTTTTTTTTTTTTTTTTTTTTTTTTTGGCTGGTGACAGCACTTTATTGAGGGGCAGGGCTCCAACATTGCTCAGCTACAACTGTATCTCGCGGAAGGCCCGCTTCTCCACCAGCTTCACTTTGTATTTGCGCTTGAACTTGGCTCGTTCCCGGGGCTCGATCATATTTCTTTTCTGGAAGCTCTTGAACCTGTCTCGGAGAATGTTACCTTCTGGCTTCAGCGTCCTGAGTGAGCCAGACAACTCGGAGCTGAGCTGCACATCAATGTCAGGGTCCTGGTACTTGAGCCGCCCCAGCCTGCGGGGCTTGTCAGCCTCTGCCAGTCGCCGCATGCGCCGCTGCTCCTTCCGCCGTGCCAGCTCTGCCAGTCTCTGGGCCACCTGTGCCTTGATCCCACGCAGCCTGAAAAGCTCCTGATGCTGAAGCCGGGCTGCCCGCAATGCAGCCTGCTGCACCCGCAGCTTGCGAGCGGCCTTCTCCCGCCGCCGTTGCTGCTCTGTCTTCTTCTCCATCCTCTTCTCAGCACCTGCAGGGCCAGTGGGGGAGGTCTCATCGGTCCCATCATCTGTCTCTGGCCGCTCAACGCAGCCTGGCTCATCCTCGCCATCAGACTCCTCCAGCAGTCCCTCGCACATCTCCCGAAACACAGACTCCTGGGTGGCAGCTTGCTCTGTGGTGGGCAGGGCCAGCTGTCGCTCCAGCTTTTCTGCCTCTTTCTCACGCTGCAGCTCCACCTCGTGGGCCTCTCGAAGCAGGGCCTGGTGATCTTCAAAGGTTGGGTTGTAGGAGGCTCCAGCAGGAATCACCTCTACTGCAGGTACCCGGGAGGGTTTGACATGGAGGCGTGGTGGCCGCCTCACACCTTTCTTCTTGGTCTGCTCCAGAAAAAATTCATCTTGACCAACCAATGGCTTGTCCAGAGGGTTGTTTGGGTTCCAGAGATCATAGAAGGGCCGCTCAATGATGTCTTGTAGCCCAGGTTTGGCCTTTGGTGCAGGAGGGCTGAGGAGCCGGGCCTGTGCCTTGCGTACCTCCCTGGGCAGCTCACCCTGCTTTGCCAGTTTCTCCCATAGCTCCTTCTTTCGCCTGAGCTTCTTGGCATTGGGGATCTGGTGTGCGAGGATGTCTTTGGGAACGGGGATCTTAGACTGATTCTCAAGGGTAAGGTCAACCCGTAAAGGTTTCTGAAGACGCTGTGACTTCTTCTGGACCCAGGTTTTCTTCTTGCTCCGTTCTTTTTTCTTGGATCCAGTATCCACGAAGAAGAGCTTTTCATTTGGCGCCTCGGCCAACAAGCCACCGGTCGTGCGCTCCTGCAGCCGCACGTCTTCTAGGAACTGGTCTACCTCTAGCCCCAGCGGCTCCTCAGC
>PVIU01014681.1:0-51020 GCA_004026605.1 Ondatra zibethicus
CTTATAACTTCAGTGTATTTACATAGCAATTGGAAGTGTCAGCATTATGTACTTAAGCAACTAGTTTAGCCTTTTCTCTAAGCAACTGTGTGACAGGTATCAGGAAGTATTCTTATAGCAACGCCCTGATTGTCTGTAGTGGAAACACCCAGCAAGACAGAAGTACTCTGAAAGAAGTCAGACAAAGCCAGGTGTGGTGACACACACCTTTATCCTAGGGTTTAGGAGGCAGAGGCAGAGGCAGAGGGATCTCTGTGAGTTTGGGGCCAGCTTGCCCTGCTGCTCTACATAGAGTTCCCTGATAGGACTAGACAGACCCTGTCTCAAAAAAACAAACGAATAAAAATAGAAGAGGAGGAGAAGAAGGAAGAAGGAGGGGGAGGACGAAGAAGAAAGAAAGAAGGAAAGAAGGAAGAGAAGGAAGAGGAAGAGGAGGAGAAAAAGAAGGGGAAAGAGGAAGGAGAAGAAAAGAAGTAGCCAGCACTAAGCTGCTTCAGAGTTTCAGAGTCGAGATTGAATTTTTAAAAAGTGGCCCTGGATCAGTCACACAGATCTTAAGACTAAAAAAACCACAAATCAAAACCCTATGATTAGTTGGAAAGACAGTAACATAATTCAATTTATCCTGTAGAGTATAGGAGAGTGTGAGATCTAAGAAACAGTAGAAGAAAGGGGAGAGGGAGACGAGAGGTGGGCAAGGACAAGGAGGGAAGGATGAGAAAGAGCACTGTCTAAAGAAAGGGGGCAATGTAGGTGAAGACCAAGGCAGAAGAGAAGCAATCAAGTAGAAAGCCAAGACCTCTGAAGATCAAGAGCATGCTAGATTGAGGAGGATATGATGGTGACTCCTCAGGCCCTCATGTGCTGCAAACAAATGCAGAAAGAGCATGTGAGCACAGATGACAGTACTACTCACTTCAGAATTCAGCTCAGGAAAAGCTTTAAAGTCATGTAGCTAATGCATCATAACTTAGGGATTTAAAATCTGTTTGCTTATATACAATTTAAGACAAAAGTTTGTTTTTCTTGCATCTCTTTGTTTACTCAAGTCATCTAAAAATAATTCACCTTTGACAAGTGCTGATGACCAACTTTAATGATATATATTTCAATTTCAGAAACATATGCAAACCATCAACAACATTACCAGGGTTCCTTTGTCCCAGATGTTATTTCATTGGTACATTATATTGGTATTTACAAAGCCTTTCAAACTCAACAACACAAAACAAAACAGCTTAAGTTTTAAAAACTACAATGCTTTAAAAAAAAGTAAACAGTTCATTTTTACATTATTGTAAAAAAGAAGACTTACTCCTTAATGTGGCTTATTTTTAAGTGAGCAAAGCCTGGTGCTCATGGATAAAGTAAAGAATTCTTTACATAGAAACATTGTGCTCCAGTGTGGCAAAGAAAAAAAATTATATATATATATATATATATATATATATATATATACACACACACACATACAATGTAAAGAATAAGTCCACAATTTAGATCACAAAAAAATCTTGTCCCCAAATTGAGAAATTTATAAAAAAAACCATTTATACATGGTTATTGACCTATTGAAAACCTATATAACATTTTCAAAACAATAATTCAGTCAAAAGATACCATGTTTCTTAAAAATGAAATTTTGTGCAAAAAAAAAATTTTAGAGCTAGAAAGAAGACTATCACCTAGTAGGAGGCCAAAAGGGCCACCAAAATAATTTAACTTTGTTAGATTTAGTGCATGTAACCAAAAGGCACGCACATGTGATTAATATATTAATATCTTTTCATGCAGAAACTTGTGCATGTTTAGAATTATATAACAAAACATAAACATAACAAAACATAAGCTCTATGCTTGGCAATGTTATCTAGCCACATTCTTTCTAGTCTATCAATCTAGGGATTCCTAGATCACTAACACTGCCTCTCAAAAATATATATTATATTTGAACAGCTTTCAATAAAAGTTAAAAAAGGATGTTAGCCTGAAACACTATAATACTTTTCTCATTTCTGATACATATAGAAACTTACTAATAGGCTTATTTTAAATATAATTTCAAATTAAGATACAGTTTTCTTTCTGTTAATAAACACTTTGATTGCTCCAGTGAAGTCAGCAGAGAGAAGAACTTCTGTGTTATGTGTCTTCACAATACCTGAAAAGCATGAAAAAAAGATATTACTTGATTTTAAAGGACTAGGAAGCCTGTTGCCACAATACTACATGCTCATGACCCTGTTTCTATCTATGGGAAAGATCCTCTTCCAACCATCTGTTTTTTGGATTTCTCTAGAATTCTTACATTCTCTGGTACCTTTCTGCCTGACTAAAGCATACTTCCACTTAACTTCCTCTTAGCTGTTCATTTCCTGTCTTAGGGATGTTACAGTTCCTTGGAGCCTGAATGGCTAAATTCCTTCTAGGCAATCTAGGCCTCTAAGTCATCAATTGCTTCTATTTCAATCTTAGGATTGGAATGCTGGAAGAATGCTACCAGCTGGGCAATCTGCTCTTAAGAGGAGTCTCTAAGGTGATTGATAGGGCTGGCTGTAGTACAGACACACTGAAACTGCCATGAAATGAGTAATTTGCTCTGGGAATGCTGACAGTCCTCTGCCCTTATGGTCTCTACTGAGTATCTATGTAGCTATGCTGAATGGCCAAAATGCTTACCTTTTACATTTGCCAGCTGTATAATAACATTTGACAAATAAACTCTGTGTTAACTAACTTGATTATATATAGACTAAAAACTGGAGACGTAAGAAATACTGATTACTTAGAGATAGATAAACTTAAATTTTCATTGAAAAGTTGGGTACAGGATGAGCAAGACACAATGTTTTCACTCTAGGTGTGTTATTACCATCTTGTGAGCCATTGAACATTCCTTATAATCCTTCTGGAATATCTTAAAGGCAAGCAGTGCAGCAGTAGTAAAGGATTTAGAGATAAGAGAAAAGCAGGAGAGGAAAATGAAAAGTCTTTATTGAGACTCAATTCTAGTGTCTGACAGTGCTGGAATCTCGGCACTAAGTATGTGAGGCAGGGGTTTGAGGAGGCCAGCCTCAATATGCAGTGAGTTCCAGGTAAGCTTGAGCTACAGAAAAGACTACTGTATTACATTACACTGTCTTTAATTCTTGTTACATGCTGTAAACCACATCACCCCAACCTGGAGTGAGGGTTAATACAGGAAAGTTCAAACTGCCAATGTCAGAAATAAAGAGAGAGGGCCATTGGATGTGTTTTATGGTTCCATGCCCTGGGTTACCAGTTTAATCTTAGATAGACCTGGACAGATACACATTTGGAAAGAATCCACTAAAGTTAAAATATACTATACATTGTCTCCAAGTAGGCATTTAGTAAAAGCTTAATAATTATAATTTGTGTTGAAAGAAGTGCTAGGTTGGAAATCATCCTTGTATTCTTCAGAGAGAATAGCACATTAAGTGGAATGTATAGTATAAATGACATTATTGGGACAGTTAATTAAGAACTTTTCAGCAATTCATGTACTTTAAGAAGCACCCTCTGAAGCCAGGTGTGGTGGTGCACACCTTTAATCCTGCATTCAGGCAGGCAGATCTCTATGAGGTCATCCTGGTCAATAAAGTGAGTTCCAGGACAGTCAGGGATACATAGAGAAACCCTGTCATGAAAGACAAAGACAAAAACAAAACAAAACAAAAGCACCCTCTGTGCATCCTATTTATTGCTGTGATTTTATGGCTCTCTAAAAGGTCTGTCTATAGTGTGCAAAAATGTTTAAGGAACTATTCTATCACTGCTTTTCCTAATACAAGCTTATTTTCTCTAACAACTGGTTCACATACACATGCTCTTAACCACATTCTTAAGGACGAGGACAGAACATTTTTATGATAGCTTCATACAATCACTCTTCCTTTTGACAGTTTCCTTTCACTTCCTCTTCTAAGCATTTTAAATGCCTAAAATTGATGTGGGATTCCCCTCTGTATGCTATGAAAATGTTTTATTACCATTGGTTAATAAAGAAGTTGCTTTGGCCTATGGCAGGGCAGAATAGAGCTAGGTGGGGAAAACCAAACAAAAATATATATAGAGAGAGTAGATGGGGTCAAACAGACGCTGTATACCTACTGAAGAAGGAAGAAGCCAGACCCTTGTCTGGTAAGCCACCACAGCCTCATGGTGATACACAGATTAATAGGAATGGGTTAATTTAAGATGTAAGAGTTAGCTAGGAATATACCTAAGCTATTGGCTAAACAGTGTTGTAAATTAATATAGTTTCTGTTTGATTATTCAGGTCTGGGTGGCTGGGAAGTGAACTAGCAGTCTCTGCTTACATGAAATTGATTCCAGTACTTGGGAGGCACAGACAGGCAGATCTCTGTGAAGTCAAGTCCAGCCTGGTCTACAAAGTAAGCTCTAGGCTCAAAACAAATAAGTAAACAAATAACTAACTGAAATTACCACTCATTCTCAGTGCAAATGCTAAGGATGACACAAAATTGCAGGTGTGTGAATAGCTACCTATTTCAAGATGGTAGGCATCCATAGAAAGCAGAAGAATCTTGCTTTCATTTGAACCATTAATTCAGGCAGCAAACGATTATTAAGCACTGACTAAAAGCAGGCAAACACTGCTCTAGGCACTGACAATACAACATTAAATTAAAAAGTTGTATTTATAAAATTTTGTTTTCATTTAAATTTCTGATTCTATCACTTATCCCTGGGCGTGCATGTGATGATATTGTTAGTAGGTCAGAGCACTCTCTCCTTCTACCATGTGGGTCCTGGGGATCAAACTCAGGAGTCAGGCTTGGCAGTAGGGGCCTTTACCAGCTAAACAACCTTGCTGGTCTCATTTTGATTTCTCTTCAGAGAATGCTGCCTGCAAAAAGTGCTGACCTCCCAATTTTCCAAAATTCCTAGAGGAATTTAAAGGTGTAAAACTTTCAAGAAACATGTTATTGGAATGTTCCAAAATGAGTATCTAACAACTGTTATGTTGTCCACAAGAAATGCTCTTTATGTGCATGAAAATCTTACCAGAGGGGGCTAGAAAAAAACAGGATAAATAAAATATAGGCACCTACCAGTAGATATGCTATCCAAAACTTCAGCATCTTCACTTTTATCAGTCCCTTCTAATTTTTCAGTTTGTATATCCAGGGATAACATCAAACTCGGATTTGGAGCAAAGATGGCTGATGTAACAACTGCATTATGTGCTGGGAAAAAATTATTTCAGGATAACTGAGAAATTTTATACTAATCATCAGGACAAAAAACGAGAATATGAAAAAGATGTTTTAAAATATATAAGACTAATTTAAAACCCAGAAGTATTATTTTTTAACAAACTATCTCATATAGGTTCTATGTTTCCATATTTTTCAAATTTTAGGCCAAGAAAATTCTTTTTTGGTATAGAAAACTAAAATAGTTTGCTATTGAAATACAATGAGTTATAGTTGCTAAACTAAGAATATGTCTTGAAGATCAGGCTGTGCCTTGCTCCAAGTTTCTCCAAGTCTTGCTCTGGGTGGCTCCATCTTACAAAGCAGTATTTGACTCCATTTTGTATAGAAATAAATGCAGAGGCAGAATGACTTTACATCTCATTTGTACACACAGACACCACCACCCGTCCAGCACCAACTACAAGCACAGACTGATACCTTATTGAAGCTACAAGGGTAACACCTACAAACTCATCAAAGTAGATTAGAAGCATATGACTACACGGGCCTATTAAAACTTTATCAGAGAAAAAAATGGGCCCCAGAACTTAGTGAACACATCGAAAGGTGGGATACTCTCATCCGGAACCTATAAAAAGATAGAACCTATCACTTTAATGACAGTGGTTACAAATGCAGTGAACTGCTATCTGACAACCTGGTCTATGTCAGAAACAGAGAACTTCTAATTGTCCTCTGAGTTTAAGCTCAGCTCAGTCCCCCTGCTGGAATGTCCCACTTGAATTGCCTGCCTGCCACCTGTTTTTCAGTTCTATATTTTCATAGTTTGGCTGTGGGTTGCTCTGCTGAGCTTCCAGAAGCTCTTCAGTTGTGTTCCTTAATGTCTAACTGCCTCAGTGATTCTCTTTGCATCTATCTGCCTCTGTCCCAGGAAAGCTTCCTCGAACTCTGTGACCCTCTTTACCCCTTTTGCACCCACTCTATAAGCTACTAATTACTGTATCATGTGCAATTTGTGATTTGAAACTTAATATTAGTAACTAAGATTGGAACGAAAGGGCCAGGGAAATAGCTCAGTTGGTAAAGGTTCTTGTGACACAAGCCTAGAGACCTGAGTTTGATCCTGAAACCCACAGAGGAAGGAGAGCACTGACTCCACAGAGCTATTCTCTGGCCTCTATACCTGCACAGTGTCGTGTGTGGAACTACACCTCCCACACTACCCCCACACAAGTAACAGTTCTTAAGAATTGGGATAAAAGAGCCTGTGTTGGCCAAAGGCCAGCTATCAAAGAAAACTGGGACTTCTTGGGAAATTGCAGCCAACAAAACTGTTGTAACTTGTGAGTTTATTGTAATTCTATAAATTCTGACATAGTGGAGAGACAGAAGTATGTCCATCTATGTTTCCAGCATAGGGCAGTCACAACAAATCGCTACTCCTTTATAATAAGGTACATACATATAAGTAAGCTGCATTTGCTTACCTTTAATACCTTCCCAGAAGTCATTACGATCTCTCCTGACTGAAGTAAACTTGCTTAGGTCATGGTAAGTACTCCAGATATAAACATATTTATCTTCTGAACCGCTAACGAGGTAAGTAAAGTCATGGCTATATTTGAGCAGGACAGGTCAAAAAATAAACAGAAAAAAAAAATCAAGGTTTCCTTCTATCAGTGCTTCCTAATTTAAAATATCTAAAACAACACCTGAGGGAGATTGTTGAAAACTCAAGCCATCTCCTTATTCTGAAGATTCCGAAGGTGGTTTGATTCAGAGCCAGGTTTTTTTGGTGCTGTTGCTCATTGCTACTTACTTGTTCTAGCACTGTTATAATGACTATACTATCTCTTGTGATAACCAGGCTAATCTTTTCGGACATAGGGATGTAAGCTGCTGTTCAGTTTTTGAACATTGTTAGTGCTGAGCACCCAACCCTGGGCTTCACCATGCTAACCATGATCAGCATTAGTATTTTCTTTGTGATGTGATGTTGATTAACTCACCCTAGGAGAACTAGTGACTTAAAGGATAGTTCATCAGTTGAATGGCTGGGTAATTACTAGGTACTTCAAGAAGAACTAATTTTTTGAGAAAAGTTGATAGCAGAATTTGAAAGAAGAAAAGCTAAGCAGTAATCCTATTTCAGGAGAGCTCACAGATCCCAAATTAAGAACTGAAATAATAATGACAAGTAAAGGTATAATGACAAGGTACTTTAGGGTGATAAAATACTTTCTTAGCTCCTGTACCTAAAAGGATAAAATGTATGTATGTAGTGGTGTGTGTGTGGGGGGGGTAGGGTGCCTCTTAAAAGCTTACATGAAAGTTGAAAAGCAAATATTCTGGAACTAAGAATCTTCTAAGCTCTAATGTCTCTGACAACTATGATTTTAGGCCAATTATTTAATGTTCTGGGTTTTGCTTTTTTTAGTTGCAAAAGAGGGGTAGTTTTCTTACCTATCATTCAGGTAGACAAAGTAATCATTGTATGATGATAGTGTGTGATATGATTATAAAAACATATAGACTTAAAACCTTATATAATGAAAAACAGGGAGTGAAGAAATGCCATACTTGTGGGAATTTCCCAATGCCAATTTACCTGAAACTTGCTTTGATCTGGCTGCTGCTATTGACATAACCCTTATACTTCATGGACAGTGATAGGTCTCTGAGATCATATAGTCTGATTCTGGAGTCATTTGAGGTTACCAATATCTAAAAGCAAACCAAAAGCAAAGTTAAAAATATCATCTTTTGCTAGGCGGTGGTGGCACACGCCTTTAATCGCAGCATTCGGGAGTCAGAGGCAGAAGGATCTCTGTGAGTTTGAGGTGAGCCAGCCTGGTCTGTACAGTGAGTTCTAGGACTGGTTCCAAAGCTACAGAGAAACCCTGTCTCGAAAAACCAAAATAAAAATCATCTTTTAATATAAATTAAGTCATAACACTAAAAGGTGTTAAACACCAAGCAAATAAACAGCAAAACTACAAACAGCAGTATTCCCCTATGTTATTGCTTAAATATTAAAACTATCTTTCAAGAATCAATACACAGTGTGGAGAGAGATGTTTTTGAATACTATAGTACCTTATTTTCTCCAGGTAAAGGTTCAATGCCAGTAATTTTTCTTCCAACCTTGTTGCGCCCTCTAGTAGATCGTACATGTATTTGTGTATGGTATTTCAAATGCTAAAACAAAATCATAAATTAAAAATATCAGAATTAGAAGAAACCTCAAGGATTATTTGCTCTAAGTCTCAGATATTACCATTTTTGCCCTATTTTACAGAAAAGGCAGTTAAAGGCCAGAGGGTAGAAATTACTTGTCTAAAACCACAAGGCTCTTACCTCTGTATCATAGAAAATACATCTACCATCATACGTCCCAATTACTGCATATTTGCCATTCTGACAGAAGTTGGCAGCTGTGATCAATTTTGTCTGACCATCTACTTCATTCCATAAAGCCACTTTTTTGTCAGGTATGTTCCATAGGCGGAGCTTCCCATCCAATGATCCACTGAGAAAATACCTGTCATCCTAAAAAGGTAGCGAAAGAGAATGCTTTTATATTCACATCAGGGAAAGCTCAGCCAATTAATAAAAGATTAGAAATAATAATCTAAAAGGAAATCTTATTTGAAAAGTAATTATTACTGCCTTTTCTTTTGAAGGCTGGGAACTAGGGAGTCAAGTCAGGGCTTCACACATGAAAACAAGTACTCTATCAGTGAACTACATTTACACCTAGCCACAAAGAATTAGTCTTCAAGAAGGCACCATTTTGTGTACTAAAAATGACAACAATTAAACATGTCAGATTTCATGCTGGAGAAACAGAATTCGAATCACTTTATCATATCCTTAAACTGTTTTTCCAAAGTATGGCTGTTAATAGAAATGCTTGAGTAAGCATCACATGAAGCAACATTCTACAATCAATTAAGTTTAAGAAATTTTGGAGTGTAAAAACTTTATAGGATTCTCTGTTAACTTGTATTTTTGAATCTCCAAAAGGGGGATAAGGTGGGTAGTGGCTTTTTAATTTCCTTCAGCCTGGATTTTCTTTGGGTATGCTTTGGGAAACACTTTCTTATGCCATACATGTTTCAGGGACATGTGTAACATTGGGATACAAGGTTAATGCCTGTTACAAATTGAACCTGCTTTTTAGGAACTCTGATACTGAATTACAGACTAGGAGTTTTATACTTAGAGAAAGTGACTCTATCCTAGGCATACAGCAATGTCAGCAGACATTTCTGATTGTCATAGTCTGGTGTAGGGAAGGATGTTACCACTGTAAATAGAGGCCAGAAGTGCTACTAAGCATCCTACAATATACAGACAGGACATTCATCCATCCCCCATAACACACAATGCCAGTAGAGTCAAGGTTGAAAAGTCCTCTGTAAATGACACTAGTCCTACCACTCAGCTGGGCTAAATTCTGGTAATGTGATAATTACTTATTAGGGGCTAGGAAGATGGCTCAGTTGGTAAAGTGTGAGGACCTGAGTTTGGATCCCCAGCACCCACATACACGGCAATGGCACACATTAGTAACTTTAGTGCTGGGGGTCAGAGAAAGCTAGACCCCCTAGAATTCCCTGGCCAACAAGTCTGGCCAAATGGGTAAGCTCCAGATTAAGTGAGAAACTCTTTCTCAAAAGATAATATGAGAAGGTACACATACACAAAAGATAATATTAGAAGGTACCACCCCGACAAACACAAGGATTACATATTAATAATCAGGACGTTTTCTTCATATTAGACACTTAATTCACTGCTGAAGCCTCTCATGAATGATCTATACATGGTGAGCATTCTTGAGGCTATGGTTTAGTAAACTGTACTTAGCATCTTCCAGAAAAGGTGAATGAGTTAAAAGTATTTCATCTTGAACTTCATATTTTAAATTTCAATGAAATATTAGCACATGTATCCAATTTCTTATTCTATTTACAACTTTGCCATTTTGTTTTGTTTTGTTTTTTTCAAGACAGGGTTTCTCTGTGTAGCTTTGGAGCCTGTCCTGGAATTCACCCTGTAGACCAGGCTAGCCTCAAACTCACAGAGATCCGCCTGCCTCTGCCTCCCTGAGCGAGTGCTAGGATTAAAGGAGTGCGCCACCACTGCCTGGCTACAACTTTGTTATTTTCTTTCCAGGTAATGTTATAGTAGAGTCACATTGTCTAAGAAAATGTTGACATGACTGTTTTCCCCAGCCTCTGTCAAAATCTCTTCATACTAGCGGAGGTTTTTGAACCATAGCTTTGAGGTTTTCAGAGAAAATTATAAAAATACTTGACTGTACCTTAATAATAAAATACTATATAGAAAACTATTATAAACTAGTATTTCCTTCTGCACTGCTACTTTAATAAGTGGAGAGATTTTGTTCAGTTATAGCTAGGTATAAATTCCATCCTTTATCTTATCTAAGAAAAGGGATAAGGACATTATTTAAAAAGAACATTCTACTAGTTTGATGGTCAAAACTAGTAAGATACAAATGCAGAGTATGCCACTTTAATTTTCAAGTGCTCTTAAGCCTTTTAAAAGCTTAGAATTATTACTGCCTATGCTATAGGCTTGCTTAGGGAGAGCAATTATATTGAGGGGGGGAAATTTGAGGGAAAAGAAGAAGAAATGGGAAAATGACTGAATGTTGCATTAAAAAAGATAATGGGTATTAAACAAAAGAGATGCATGACCTGCCTGGAAAGGTAGCCATTTACCAAACTA
Organism: Ondatra zibethicus; assembly: GCA_004026605.1. Lineage (NCBI taxonomy): Eukaryota > Metazoa > Chordata > Mammalia > Rodentia > Cricetidae > Ondatra > Ondatra zibethicus. The sequence goes on from PVIU01014681.1 coordinate 10,968, forward strand.
TGGGAGGGAAAGTCAATTTAGAGCCAGCTCAAGTCTTCCATCCATTTTAATCTGGCAGTAGTGGTGGTATCAATGAATATTCTTCCTTGTGCTTACATTCACAGAAAACCAAAACTAATTCAGCTTTAAATATTTATGACACTGTACCATAAAAGCATAAGACATCTACAATTCCATATCATTTTTTAGGTTGAAATAAAATTAAATACTGTTTCTTTTCTTTTTTCAAGACCAAGTTTCATTATATAGCCCACATTACCCTGAAACTTACAATGTAGCCCAGGCAGGCCTCATATTCATAATTATCCTGCCTCAATCTCCTGACTGCTGGAATTCCAGACATGTACTGTCACACTTGGTGAAGAACTTGGTTTCTAGGGGTAGTAGATAGTAAAGGGTTTTTCTAGATTGAAAATGAACAAAAAGGAACAACAATGTAAGCCACATGTATGTATGCTGCCTAAACTACTCAAAAGGTTGAGGCAGGAAGATCACTTGAAACCAAGATTTTGATGTGTGCCAGAGCAACACAGTGAGACATGATCTCAGAAACAGTAAACAAGAAACAAACAAGATTAAGATTAACAAGAGCTGGGGAGATAGTTTGTTAGGGTAAAATGCTTGCTAACTAATCAGGAGGACTCGATTGCTGATCCCTAGCACCTACATAAAAGCTGGGTGTGGCGGTACAAATCTGTAACCCCAGTGCTGGAACAGGGGACAAGATAAGTAGACTCTGAAGAGTTTGCTGGCAAGCCAGCCTAGCCAGAACAGTGACTCCATGTTCAGTGAAAGAGACTCTCTCACAAAAAATAAGGTAGGTTGGGAGACATGGCTCAGCAGTTAAGAGCACTGGCTGCTCTACCAGAGGACATAGGTGCAATTTCTAGCATCCATTTGGTGGCTCACAAGGACCTATAGCTCCGAATGATCTAACACCCTCTCTGACTTTGGAGGGCACCAGACACACATGTGGTACATAGATATACATATAAAATATCCATATACATAAAACAATAAAAATTCATTAGTTATTAAAAAAAGGTAGAGTGTCACAGAGGAAGATAATTCAAGGTTGACTTTAGCCTCCACAAGGGAATACAATGGCAATTATAGCCCCATGTGCACATGTATACATACAAGTGCACACACCTGCACGTAAGCATACACACATACAACACACACACACACACACAAAATATTCATTAACAATGTTTCAAGAGCCTAAATATTAATTTAGGATATCATATAATGAAATGTGGTCACTACCTATTTCAGTCTTTTGTACTTTGTCCCCCTTCCACAATTCTCACCTATATACTTACCGTTACCATTTTCCACCTATTGTTTCCTCCTTTTAGAGACAACGTCTTATCATATAGGCCAGCTGTCTTAAACTAGTGATCCTCCTGATTCAGTTTAAAGAGAGCTGGGATTACAGACGTGCATTACCATTTTTAGCTGCTATTTTTCTATCTCTAGTATCTTCCATATGTAGTGTATACTGTATTTATAGTTCATGAGCTATTAAGGATTTGGGATAACTTTTTACTACTGTATTTAGAATATAATTCCCCACTTGTAATACAAATTATTAGAATATTTCTTTCCCAACCATTGACTGATTGATTGACAGGGTCTTCTTATGTATCCCGGATTGGCCTCAAACTCATTGTGTAGTGGAAAGTGACTGTGAACTTCTGATCCTTCAGTCACTACCTTCCCAGAAATGTGAGGACAGGCATGCGTCACCACACCTAGTTTTTGTAGTACTCACAACTAAACCCAGAGCTTCCTGTTTGCTAAACAAATACCTTACTAAGCTACATTCTCAGTCCCTTTCCCCAGTTTTTGAGACATGGTTTCCCTAAGCAGCCTTGGCTGTCTGAAAACTTACTCTATAGACTAGGCTGGACTCAAACTCACAGAGATTCATGTGTGTCAGCCTCCCAAGTGCAGGGACTATGTTACAATACCCAGCTCCCTTCCCATTTTTAAAGCAAAATGTGACACTAATTTGTTTTCAGTTATGTGGCCACTAATGATTTTTTTTTATCCTGTAGTCCTAACTGTTCTCCATAGAAATCAAATTCCTTCGTCTCATGACAAAGAGTGAATGGTTACTTACTCTTGGATGGAAAGCGATGGCAGTGACAAAATCTATATGTTGAAAACAGCAAAGGCATTCTCTTCTAGAAATGTGCCATAACCTGACTGTTTTATCCATGGAAGACGAGAGCAGAAAGTAGTTCTATGGAAAAAAATGACATCAGTTACTTTATTATTGTATATATTAAAATACTACTTATATAATACAATTTAACTAGAATCACAGTTTTATTTTCCAGTTTTTAGTTTTATATACTATGTTATTGCTATATGCAGCATCACAAAGAACACGACTATTTCAATTCACTTGAAAAATGTATTATTTTCTCAAACTATTATCTAGTGCATTTCACTGACTTTAAGACATTTCAGCATTACCTGTTGTTACATTACTATGAATCTTATGATGTATGATAGGAAGTATGCCAGGAATAAGCAGAGGATTAAGGAGTACTTTAGCTGTTTTAACCTGCACATGTTCAAACTTAGCTATGAATATATGGTATCTACTAATTTGATTATTTTAGTTTAGCTATTCTTCACACCAAAAATGCAGGTGAATTCTAACTTACATGGATCTTAATTGTCACTTAAAATGTCTTCAAAAACATTACTCTGTAATGCAGTATGAAATGAAAATTTATTGTGCTTCTGTCACACGCTAGGCAAGAAAATTAGAGAACAGAAACTGTCAAGTTTCTCAGAAGACATCATAGAATTTTCTGAGCTGGAAGAAGTAGGCTAACTGACTTGGGCATTGTATTTGACCAATTACCCTGGAACCAAACACCCACCCACCAAAAGCTCACAGCTGGAAAAGCCCAATAACTTTTAAAACTCATCTCTTTAAAGGGTGGAACTATATATTACACTGAATGAGAAAACTCAAAGAGACTCTAGTATTTTTTGAAATGTCTAAGACGATCAACAAATCAAGGTAGTAATAACATCTATCAAGTACATATAGTTGGCTAAAAGCTTTGTTCTTAGCACTATAGCAACTCTGTTAGGTAGGCAGATTCTTTTCATCCTTTGTGACAACTGAGAACAGTGGAGCATAGAAAAAGAACTTGCCTAAGATTACACAGCCTACAGTTAGGGCTCAAGAGCAGGTGCTCTGACTCTAGGTCTAGGCCCTGACCATAAATTCCAGAGTGCAGAAAAGCACCAAAATGCTTTGTCATTTGCTCAAAGTAATTAAGAACACTTAATCTTTATCTGTGTGACAGCTCATACTTGTAATTTTGGGGATGTGGAGGCAAGAGAATCAGGAATGCAAAGTCATCCTTAGCTACAGAGTAAGTTTTAGGATAGCCTGGCTACAAGAGGCCTTGTCTTCAAAAAAATCATAAAAAATAAGCAGAAAGACTAATTGCAAATATTTATTTGGCTATATAACTGTAATGAGCTACTCTATAGAACACATTTAAAATACCTATCTTTAAATAGATATTATACCTTATTACCAAAATAAAGCTTTGGCGCACACGTGGTGGGAAAGAACTTGCAAGACTCTAGGATTGATCCTCAGTATTGAGAAACAAAGTGGAAAAAAGGAGGAGAAATTTGGAAGATCTATAATAGACTCTGGGGGTATCTAATAATTATTTTTACTTTCAAAGATAATCCAATTCCAGAAAAGTTTTAATGAACGTATATAGTTTGCATTATAATTTTCTGTTGATTAATAGCACTAAACTTATGGTCCAGTGCTTTTTAATACTAGCCTTCTTCAGAGCTGCGGGTGTGTAGCTCAGTAGCAGAATGTACGATTAGCATTCAAATAAGCCAACCAACCAACCAAAACAACTCAAATAAAATTTGGCTTTATTCAGCTATTACTTTAAGCATATGATATATGAATATATTCTTAAAATATTAAAGGAATGTGCTAAAGACATGCTAAATTTTATTCTACTATGCCAAGAATTTTTGTTCAATAAATTCTTACTAAATGAAATTAATTTCTTTAATTTTTTATGTGTATGAATGTTTTATCTGCATGTATGACTGTATACCATGTATATATGTGGTGCTCAAAAAGGCCAGAAGAGGGTGTTGAATCCCCTGGAACTGGAACATATAGTTGTGAGCCATCATGTGGATGCTGGGAATTGAACCTACGTCCTTGGGAAGAGGAGCCAGTGCTATTAACTGCTGAGCCATCTCTCTAGCCCTGAAATAATTTCTTCAACTCATAGTTGAACTTTGGAGTCACATAAAGTATATTAAACTGAAATTCTGTATGTAACTAGACTTATAATCCTTAGATGGATCAGGAAATGCAGTACTCTCATTTATACAGTGAAAAGATCCTGCCAGGCTGTGATGGTGCAGCCCTTTAATCCCAGCCAGCCTGGTCTACAAGAGCTAGTTCCAGGATAGGCTCCAAAGCGACAGAGAAACCTTGTCTCGAAAAGCCAAAAAGATCTTTCCTACATGGGATTTTTACTCTATGATATAATATTGTGTTAGCTGCCATAAAACAAGTATTTAAAAAATAGAAAACTCACTACAAACAGAGATTCTGATAGACACTGAAGAGAAATAACAGTAAAGTAAGATTTGGCTGCTATCCTTTAACAGATTAGACTCTTATTGAAAATAAGATCTAGAAATCTTTGGTGATTTGAATGATAATAGACCCTACAGGATCATGTATTTGAATGCTTGTTCCATAGTTGAAGGAATTGTTTGGGAAGGATAAGGAGGTGTGACCTTGTTGGAGAAGGCATGTCACTAAGGAGTAAACTTTCAGGTTTTAAAAGCCCAAGCCATTCCCAGCTAATTCTCTCTTATCTCAATATGTTAACTTCCAGTTACTGCTCCAATGCCATGACTTCCTGCCTGCTGCCATGTTCCCTGTCATGGTGATCATGGACTCACCCTCTGAAACTGTAAGCAAGCCCCCAATTAAATGCTTTCTTTTATAAGCTTCCTTGGTTATGGTGTCTCTTCACAGTAAAAGTAATTAAGACAGTAGCAGTTAGGTCTTTCCCAGTGAAAAACACACCAATTTGTTATTGAATACCAAATGGTCAGTTCTGAAAACATAACATACAAGTAACATTATATTATATTGAGCTGGTTGTATTTATGTATTTAGGAAAACACAAACATACATACACAGAGAGAATGTAACAACAATAAAAGAAAAAAGAAGCCATGACTTTGAAAAGGAGCAAGAGGGGGTGGTACATGGGAGAGTTCAGAGGGTAGAAAGAAATAGGGAAATGATATAATCTCAAAAATTAAAAATCTGGTAAGACAGCTGAAGGAAGGATTCAACGAAACAAGTCAATATTCATTTTCATTGTTAGGAAAGGCTCACAGAAGGATGATCCTTCAAGAGGAAGCAGCATCAAAGGCACCCTGATTCATGATGAGTGGGAACCAGCCCAATAAACGTATCTAGACATAAAATAAAGGTTAGATGCTGCTTAAGGAGCAACACCTAAGATTGTCTTCTGCCCTGCCCCAATGCACGTATGTGTACACACACACACACACACACACACACACACACACAAATTAATGTGAATAACTATGACAAATTTTTCAGTTTTATACCCTTATTTTCCGTATGTATCTTTGTATGATACATACAAAGTAAAGAATGCAGGAAAGGAAGTATTTATGATTCTTAAATCTTTGCAATATATTCAACATTTTCAATTTTTGTATGCTAGCTTCTGTAAGGTGATGAGCTATTGTGACATGGGTATGGGGTGAGAGAGTACTGTTCTAAAGACAACTCCCTACTCCATAGTGACAAGCCTGTCAGCATGTTCCTTAACTCATATACATCTCCTTTTATCCTTGATAAACATCAGTGACCTCACCTGTTTTGATAACACAAATAGAGAACACACGTAAAATACTTAAGTTTGGTGACCTTGCTGCCTAAAATCCTCTAACTGGCACATTCATAGATTGTAGGAAGTTAAGGCTTACCAGGCCAAAAGGAGCCAACCTGGAGTCTGCCTGAACCTGTCAAAGGTCCTGTCTGTGTTTAGCCAATAAGGAGCAACCAAGCAGTGTTTCCTGAGTGCCTAGCAACTGGCACTGTCAGAGGTCCTGATTTGCCTAGCCCATGAGAATGAGCATGAGCTGTCAACTGTCAAGGGATCAGAACACCTGGGTGCTGGGAGGGTATATAAGCTTTTCCTCGCTGTTAAATAAATGAATCTGCTGTAACCCTTCTACCAGACTCCTGGCTTCTGTGTCTGCTGACATCGTGCCTTTTCACCCCCTCCCCCCGAGGAAGATGTTAGGACTCAGCAATAATAGATAATGTTCTTATTTCTCTATTTTTAATTATATGTGTGTAGGGGGTTATTTGAAGTGTAGTTGCTCATGGAGAACAAAGATATTGTATCTCCTTGGAGCTGGAGTTATAGACAGTTGTAAATTGCCCCATGCAGATGTTGAGAACCAAACTTTGGTCATCTTCATTAGGAGCAGTACTCATTTTTAACTGCTGAGCCATAGCCCCAGCCCCATTTGCAGGTAATATTAACTGATCATTTACTGTGTGCTAAGTAGGTACCTTTTTGTTTGGTTTTGTTTTTTAAGATTTATTTTGTGTATGGGTGTTTTGCCATTTGAATGTATGAGTACTGCATGCATATCTGGTGCCCATGGAGGCAATAAGAGGGTGTTGGATCCTTTAGAATTGGAGAAGCAGATGGTTTTGAGCCACCATGTGGGTACTGGAAATGGAACCCAGGTACTCTGCAAAAGCAGCAAGTGCTCTTAACTGCTATGGTGTAGGAGGTCCTTCTGTTTAAGTGTTGCTTTCATTGGTTGAATAAAGAAACTGCCTTGGCCTTTTGAAAGGGCAAAACTTAGGTAGGCAGAGTAGACAGAACTAAATGCTGGGAAGAAGGGCATAGAGAGCCGCCATGGAGCTGCCAGAATCAGACATGCTAAATCTTTCCCGGTAAGCCACGACCTAGTGGTGACATACAGATTATTAGAAATGAGTTGAATCAAGATGTGAGAGTTAGCCAACAAGAGGCTAAAACTAATGGGCCAGGCAGTGTTTAAATGAATACAGTTTCTGTGTGATTATTTAGGGTGTAAGCTAGCGGGGCGGCTGGGACGAAAAGCAGCCCGCTCGTTCCTGTTACACTGCTAAGCTATCTCTCTAGCCCTATGTAAGTGTTTTGTATTTACTCAGTTAATCTTTCCCTACAACTCTGCAAAGAAGCTACTTTTACTATGCCTATTTTGAAGGTGCAGTATAGTAAAGTTAAGGAAAGTGGCCAAAGATCCCACAACTACAAGGGGCAAAGTAGTTAGAATATGAATGCTGGGAGTCTGTCTCCAGAGCTATGATCTTAATTTAGGTGGTTAAGAGAACAACAAATATGTTTTGAGTGAATCTGAAATACAGAATATTTAATAGGCAGTTGTTTTGGAAACCGGGTTTTTTTTTATTTTAATTAAGATATAATTCCATCACTTCCCCCTTTTCCTTTTCTCTCTCCAAAGCCTCCCATGTTCCTTCCTGCCACAACCCCTTCTGTGCCCCCACTTACTCCCCCTTGAATTGAGTCCTTCTTTGACTATCATTATTAATCAGGGGAGAAGGGGAGGAAGGGAGTGAGAGGGAGAGACAGAGACAACCTGCTGAGTCTCTTTAGTGTTGTATCAAAATGCAATTAGGTAAGAGGAATAAATTCTAGTATTCCACAGTACAGGATGGTGTCTGTAATTTACAACAGTTTATTGTGGATTTTTATAAATAACTAGAAAAGAGGAGTTTGAAGGCACTAAATAGAAATGTAAATCTTTAAGGAGGTAGAGATATCAATTATCTGATTTTTAATCATTATTTTATATACATATATACTTCATTAATATGCATAATTGTCATATGTCAATTAAAATATAAAAACTGTCTGACACAAACCTCTTTATTTCTATGTAAAAAAGTTTTTGGGCCATTGAGATGGCTCAGAGGTTAAAGATGTTTGCTGTTAAGCCTTTTGATCTGAGTTTAATAGCTGGGACACACATGGTAGGAGAGAACGGACTCCCACTTGTTCTCTGGTTTCCATAGGCACACCTTGGCACACAAGCACACACTCGTGCACACACAGGTGCACATACACAAATAAATAAATGTAATTTTAAAATTTGAAAAACAAAACTTCAAAATATTTTTTTAAGAAGGGCTCTGCTCCTCTTTGTGTTCATGTATGTACATGTAAATGTGTGCGTACATGCATGTGGATATCAGAGGATAACATTAGGTGTTGTTCCTCAGGTGCTGCAACTTAGTTTATGAGACAGGGTCAGTTACTGGTCTTGAATTTTCCAAGCTGTTTAGGCTGACTTACCAGAGAAAGAGTCACATGGGTCTATGTGTCTCTTCCTATCAGTGCTGTGATTATGATGTGTACTTTTCTTTTTTGCTGTAAAATTTTGGGATCAAACTCAGGTCCTCAAGTTTGCAAGGTATTTGGTTTAAAAAGCAGACCACCAGAGAGAAATAGAGAAAGAGAGAGAGAGAGAGCGACTATGGCAGATATAAAACACCAAGAACACCTAGCAGGAATCAGCAATTCACAAATGGACTGACTCAAAGTTGGTGCATAGCATGAAATGTTGATGGAAGCCTATAATCCTGGTACTTAGCAGACAGAGGCAGGGGGTGGAGGCAGAGGTGGGAGGGATCACAGTGAGTGTGACGCTGACCTAGGTCACAGAATGAGTGTTAGCCCACCCTCAGCTACAGATACTCAGTCTCAAGGAAACAAACAAAGCAACAAACAGGTAAGCAGAGTTCAGGTGCAGCTTGATTTGGTTTACCAAAATATACCATTAATATCTCTGTGCCACTCAGGGTTTTTCTGACATAATTAAAATATATGTGTACCATTTGTATCTTTGGTATTATTGTTTAATGCAGTTCATTTTTCTCAAGTCATGGTATTCAAATATTTTTTTCTCTCTTAAATTTTAAATGTATTTAGATACTGATTACTGACAAAGTTTAAGGTATAAAGCAAAAATGCTAAGGTGAGACCAGGCAGTGGTGGCGCACACCTTTAATCCTAGCCTCAGGAGGCAGAGGCAGACAGATCTCTGTGAGTTCAGAGGCCAGCCTGGTCTGCAGAGTGAGTTCCAGGACTGGCTCCATAGCTACTGAGAAACCCAGTCTCAGAAAACCAAAGCAAAATATGCTGAGGTGTTTCATGTTTAAACACCTTATTTAAAATTTGAGACATCTTAATTTTTTAGAAAACTATTGAGGTATTCAGGGGCAAAATTGTCCCTTTACTGCAGTTATATTATTATTCTATCAGAAAAAAATCACAAAATGAACATTTAATGAAAAATAAATAATTGCATGAAAGTAGAAAGTTAGCCTTAAAGCAGGCTTAAAGATGGACCAGACTTGATCTTTTTTTTTCACATTTAATTTTTTATTATTGCGTTATAAATAGTACCATTCAAAATTTCCACCTCCTCCGCTCCTCCCATTTCCCTCCTGCTTCCCCACTCCCCCTCCCCTTTTCCCCTCCAGTCCTAAGAGAGGACAGGTTACCCTGCCCTGTGGGAAGCCCAAGGCCCTCTCGCCTCCATCCAGGCCTAGGAAGGTGTGAATCCAAACTGACTAGGATCCCAAAAAGCCCATTGAGATGGTGTGCCCGATCTAGTGGGAGCTCACCAAGGCCAGCTGGACTGGGACTGAACGAGCATGTGATCGAAACAGACTCTCTGAATATGACTGACAATGGGGACTGACTGAGAAGCCAATGATAATGGCACTGGGATTTGATTCTTCTGCATGTACTGGCTTTTTCAGACTTGATCTTTGTAGCTGAAGTCATATCCATTTTGTGGATATGAATTTTGTGAAGTTATTTGGGTTTGGGCATCTGGGAAATGAATAAGCAGCCTCTGTTTACAAAATGGCGCCCACTGTCTAGGGCATGGATCCACATAAAACCTAAAAAAGCTTTAAAAAAATGGCTTCTAGACCCAAAAAAATGGGAGCCAAGCACAGCTTCTTGGTAGTCGCATTTTTTTTTCAGATAGGTTCTGCTTGCTGGTAGCAAGCAGAGGCACAGCTCCTTTAAGAAAAGGTTTTCTGACTCAGCATTACCAGCAAAAACTGGTTGGCTTCTTGGTTCATGTTGGCAGCAGGGACAGACAGCTCTGGTTCTTTCGAGAGGTCATGAACTTAAATGGGGTTTGTGAGCAGCATACTACTATTTGCTTAAAGACAACATAGACCCACTGCACTCCTGGAGCTGTGGTGGTGAGCATGGTTCACATAGGTGGTGAACATGCCTCTGCCATGTTAGACTGGGCGGAGCAAACAGGCAGAACTGCAGAATGGATCCTAGACACACCCTCTTAGCATTAAAAAAAGGGGGTCCTGGTCAGAAAATGATTACAGATACACAATAAATTTAGATTTAGACAAAAATAAACCTCTAATTATATTATAGTATGTTTAAAAAATGTAGGTAGGCTTGGGAGAGGAAAAAGAGTATAGACAAGAATACAGTCATAGATGAAAAGAGTAAAGACAATAAAATAAGTATTAGAAAGTAATAGAGTTAAAAAATAAGCTATGTAAAGATGGAAAATACACATAGAGTCTGGATTATGCATATTATTGTGCTTTCTTTTAATTTTTTGACTGTGGATGAGCTAATTACAGAGAAAAATTCCATTGTACAGGCTGCTAAGCTAAACCAACATAAATATTTTAAAAGTATCTTAATTTCAAAATTTGAGCCTAAGGATATGTTACTTTGAAAATAGAGGTTCTGTTTTTGTTTCCACAGAGGATGGGAACCTGTGGGTTACTTCCAGACTAATGTTGTTTGATGGAAAAACACCTCTCTGAAAGTCTCTGTGAACCCTAAAAATACTTCACCCAACAAACAACAGGAAACAGTTGGGAGAAAACAATGCACAAATTCCCAAAACGATTGTTTATAAATGTTTGTTTTCATTTAAAGAGGGTTGATTATAGATGGTTAAATGGTCACATTCAATCTCTTTCTAAAAAAGGGGGGGATATTATATAAAGATGAACACTTTGCATTGTTATGGATCTTCGTTTATGGATACAAAATTAAGGTCAATTTTGTTATATGTATATTTCTACTCTAAGGTACTATATTTATACTGCTTATTTAAAAATGTAATATAAAATTAAAAATTACAGATTAATAGATAGCCATTTATAATAGTCAAACTTTTAGTAATGTTAGTTAGGTTTTCTAGATATACAGAGATATATTTCAGTTAATCTTCAACCTTTCAAAGACATAGAAAATATGGCATTTAAAAGGTTTTAAGAACTTAGACTTTTCTTAAGAGTGAGACATGTTTGCTTCTGGCAGCACCAATTACTTCAGAGAGGCTGATGGGCATTGAAGAAACTCGCTATGGAATTTGCCTTCAATGTGACAAGGCTAGTTACTCATTTGGGCAAGAAACTGTTCTTTTCTGGACTGCTTGATGGTATGCTATATAAACTGGACATGCAGGACCCACAGAAAAATGACTGCTTAACTTGCCTAAAGAAGGTGAGACAGTCCTTCAGGGTTCCTGCTTCATGAAAGAGTCTGCCAGACATTATACAGGACACAGAAGAAAGTGACTGACAAACTGCTAATATAGACAAAATAGTCTTCCAAATTCTCTGCTTCACAGAAAAGTCTGCTGGATACTATGGGCCTGTAGGCTGAAGATGGATGCCCCAAAGTTACAAAAGAACTTTGGGTGACTGTCCAGGCAGCGAGATATCTCTGTCAATTTTAGAGTTTTGGAAGTTTTGGAAGCAACTGCTTACAATGCACTTCCTATTTACTTAGGTAATATTATATCCTGGGATCTTTGCAGAGTTGAAGACAGATAGTTAATAGTTTTCCTTAGTTATGATGAAAGATAAATTAGATATAAAACTTTAGACTCACAAAATAGGATAGATGATTTAGTATTTTCCTTAATTTGCCAAATGTAAATGAACTAAATATTGTAACTATAATTCTTGCTTGATAACTGTTTTGTATACGTAATTTTAGTATGTTAAAATTCAAACCTTTCTTTTTATTTAGACAGAAAAGGAGAGATGATGTGGGATTCCCCTCTGTATGCTGTGAATATGTTTTATTATCATTAGTTACTAAAGAACCTGTTTCAGTCAACAGCTCAGCAGAATAAATAAAGCCAGGTGGGAAATCTGAACAAAGACATATAGAGAGAGTAGGCAGAGTCAAGGAGAAGCCATGTAGCTGCCCAAGGAGACAGACACCATGTAGCTGCCCAAGAAGCAAGAGGTGACAAACCACGAGCCTTGTAGTAAAATATAAAAGAATAGTAGTGGGTTAATTTAAGATGTAAGAGCTAGCTAGAAATATGCCTGAGTCATTGGCCAACCAGTGTTGTAACTAATATAGTTTCTGTGTGATTATTTGGGTCTGGGTAGTTGGGAAATGAATGAGCAGTCTCTGGTTACAGCAAAGGATCATTTCTTTCTAAAAATTACTGCATATAAAAAGCAAATGGCAAAAAAAAAGCAAATGGCACTGGGCAGTGGTGGCACATGCCTTTAATCCCAGCACTTGGGAGGCAGAGGCAGGCGGATCTCTGTGAGTTCGAGGCCAGCCTGGTCTATAAGAGCTAGTTCCAGGACAGGCTCCAAAGCCACAGAGAACCCCTGTCTTGAAAAAACCAAAAAAAAATTGTTAAGCAATATGAACACTTTAAATTCCTCTTTTTAGAACTCAGATTAGCTTATACATAACTTTCACAAAGTTGACAGCCTTCTAGTATAATAAGCATACAAATAAAATATTTTTTAAATCCTAATGTCAAAGTCATACAGAATTAATGCATAATTCAAATAATAATTTCTTACTTTAGACCACGAAAGATCAAGGAGATCAGCAGTATGTCCTTTATATTTGCAAAATGGCCGTTGCCGAAATGGTGCATTTTTGTCATCTGGGTCTTCGTCAGTTCCGCTACATACCTAGTTAGATATAAAACAAACTTTAAAGCTGAGCTATATATAGTGCTATCAAAACAAAAATTTCATACTTTTCCTACCCACCTGTTCTCTCGTCAATTTGTATGATGCCAATTGAAATTTCAAGCCACCCAAAGCAGATTCCCTTTTTTATGCTGATTTACTACTTACCACTTTTTTTCTCTCCATGCAGTAACAAATTAGAATCATTTCTGGGGCGATATACCCTGCTATTATAGTCTTTCCTCTCTCTAAAAGAGCCCTTTCTTTGTCCTTTTTCTAGCATCTATTTCTTCAGGAGAAGTAGGGCCAGCTCAAGGGGTTGATTCATGACTAGGCTAAACTAATTTAGAATTAGCTTACTCCATTTCCCAAGGATGACTAGTTTAGCCACAGAGTGTGTTCAACAGAATAAGAGACTTTCCCCTTTCTTTTGCCTTTGAACATTGTTGTTTCCATGTGACATTTAATACAGTAGTTGCCTTTTTACGATCATAAGGCAGATAAGGTCCAAGATTAAAGAGAGTCGAAAGCAGAAAACTGGTGGGACTCTGTGCCCCTGATGATACTACTGAGATAACTCACCACAAGGAACCTTACCTCTAGACTCACTTCCTCATTATTTAAGCCCTTTTTAGTTAGGTTTCTGCTATTTGACAGAGGTGTGTAGAAAATAATGCTATACATGAATGCCAAAATTTAGTTAGTGCATGCTTTGTGTATCCATCATCTGAATGAATCCTAGAAACTCTTTGAAATAGATATTAACACTATAAAGACATTATGAAGAAACCTTGTAGGTCCAAATAAACATTAGAAGGTCACAAAGCAAACTGTGAATAAGAGAATCAATGTAGAATAAAAGTTAACCAATTCTTCTTTTATTGGTCTTTTGAGACAGGGTTCTGTGTATAGCCCTGGTTGTCTAGGACTTGCTCTGTAGACCAGGCTGGCCTTGACCTCACAGAGATGGAGGCCACTTGTCTCTGCTTCTGGTGTGCTAGGATTAAAGGCAAGTGCCACCAACACCCAGCTGTTATCTAACTCTTCTTTTAACTGATTTAGAGCATGTAGCATGAAAGAAAATATAGAGTGCCAGCTAAGAATTTCATGTTTAGGAAAGAGTGACTAGGATGAGGATGGAGACAAAAGTTCACAGAACTATAAAGATAAGACCACTTTGTAAAGGATCTCAACCTTGTAGCTCAAAAGTCTTTGTGGTATAAAGCCATGGAGAACCAATATAGAATTCTGAAAAGGAAATGTAAATGATCTTACTGGAACTTTCGAAAGAAAACTGAACAATGTCAAAAACTGTTTGGATGAAGCAAATGGAGGCAGGAAGAGCAATAACTTAAAGAATGGGGGGCTTGGCTTGAAGTACAAGTCTTGAAAGATCTGAGCTGGGTTTCACCTGAGGACTAACTTTCATAGTTTAGGACAAGGCTATGCAAGCTGCCAAGGGAGACAAGCAATCTGAGAAGCCCCGAAACCACAACAATAAGTATTCTAAGACTGTAACAGTGGCAATCATATCCTGGCAATAACCAACAACTATAATTGGATTTAAGGCCTACTCAACAGGAAGGAATTCATACCTACTATTAGAAACCTAGTTAACTACCTGGGACTAGTAAGGTCATGGATCTTAGAAGAGAAACTACTGCTGCCACTTTACTAAACCAGCATAATTTTTAATTACATTCTAAATACTTACCCTTATACCTACAGATGAGTGTAACTCACAGCCTTCGCCAAAGAAGCTTCTATTTGCAATAGGCAGAGACCATTATAGAAAATCATAACAGGTCCAAATGCAGAGAAAAACTGATCATATGGTGTATAGTCATGATGGCTATATCTACAACACAACTCCTACATCTAAGACTTAGGGAACCTGGACTTAGTCCCCAGCACCACATAATCCAGGCATGGTAGTGAATGCCTATAACCCCAAAACTCAGAAGGTGATAGCAGGAGAATCAGAAGTGCAAGGTCATCTCTTAGCTACATAAAGTATGCAGTGTATAGCAAGTTTGAGCCAGCCTAGGCTACATAAAATTCTGTTTCAAAAAAAAAATTAAGTCAAAGTTTACCCTCATTATAAACAAAAATTTTAAATGTTGCTGTACAGTGGTGGTGCACATCTTTAATCCCAGCACTCAGGAGGCAGAGACAGGCTGATCTTTGTGATTTTGAGGCCAGCCTGGTCTACAGAGCTAGTTCTAGGACAGCTAGGGAAACCTTGTCTCAAAAAAACAAAGAAAAAATGTTTTAAATGTTGTCTAAGTGAATGATATACAAATTAGAGAGATGGCTATTAATTGTATTTTATATATGAGAACTTGATGAGTACAAACCAGGTATCCTGATTCTAGAAAAGCCAAAATAATACATTTTGTCCATTTAAAAAAAAGATCAAGTATGGTGTCACGTACCTTTAATCCTAGCACTGGAGAGGCAGAGGCAGGTTGACTCTCCATCATTTCAAGGCCAGCCCTGTTTACACAGCAAGTTTCAGACCAACCAGGGCTACATAATGAGACTCTCCCCCAACCAAAATAAAAGAATTATTTATTTATTTATTTGTTTAAAAAAAAAAAGATGTAGGGAACATCGAGGAAGAGGGAGCAGAAAGATTTTAAGAGCCAGAGGACCAAGATATCTGCCGTGAGATTGTGTCTCCTAAAAATGACAGAGAAGCTTCATCCATGATACCTCTACTTTATGGCTCCCTAAACAAGATGTGAACAAAGACAACACCAAAAGACAAGCAATGAGGAAGTGGGAAATGTCATGGGACCCTACCACAGGACAAAGAACTATAGGCAACTAATAGATAATGACAGAGGGAGAAATAGTCTTCTCCCAAGGGATAAGCCCCCTTAACCACTTATACAATAACAAGTGTTCAGCACTGAATTAATGTAGACATAAGCAACACTAACCATACTCAGTAGGTTGTATTAATTTATTTACATGTGTGTGTATATGAGAGAGGGAAGGGGAGGGAGGGAAGGAGGGAGAGAGGAGAGAAAATGAAAAGAAGCCAGGAATTTGAGAGGAAGCAATGTATGTGTGCATGGGGGGAGGGTTGGAAGAAGGAAAAGGAATGGGGGTAAATAATGCAATTACATTTTAATAATAAAAATCATCAAAGTAATAAAATGTAGGGAAAATGAGAGCTTGAGCTAGAACAGTAGCCATGGGGTAGAAAAGAGCAATGCCATTATTTGTCTATACTGGAGTGTGATTTGTGAGTGCTAGGGATTCCATGCATGCTGGACAAGGGTTCTTAATACTGGACTATAACTCCAGCCCTACAGAGTATCTTAAAAGTTTATAAGAACATCTTCACAGGAACCATGCAGGCAAACCAGAACATTAAGGTCTGGGCTTTTTAATCAACCATTTCTAGATAACAACTTCTTCCCCAAATTTTACTACCAGACTAGTGAGCCCTGATAAAAGATATAACTAACATTAATAGTCTCACCCTATTACATAATTCTTGCTTAATAACTATTTATTTTTCATTAACTTCTAAGCATATTTCCCCTAACAGTGACTCCAGGTCTCTTTAATTTTTTTAAACAGATTTGTTTTATTTTACGTGTATGAGTGTTTTGCCTACATATATGTATGATGTATGTGTATGTATGTATGTATGTATGTATGTATGTATGTATGTATGTATGTATGTATACCAAGTGTATGCCTGATGCCTCCGCAGTCAGAAGAGGGTGTTAGGTCCCATGGCACTGGAGTCTGAATGGTTGTAAGCCACTGTGTCAGTGTAGAAAACTGAATCTAGGTCCTCTGCAAGAGTGACAAGTATTCCTAACCATCTGCCCAGGTCCCCACCCCCTAACCACCACATCTCTTCTTTTTAAACAAGCATTTTCTTCTCACTGACTTTTTTGTGCTGGAGAGCTAATCTAGACCATTGCACTCTACCTCCAGTCCTCAGGTCTCTCATTATTTTTAATAAACTTTTTTTGGTTCTTCTGTGTAGCCTTGGCTGTCCTGGAACTCACTCTGTAGATCAGGATGGACTCAAACTCGTAGCTGCCTGCCTCTGCCTCCAGAGTGCTGGGATTAAAGGTTAAAGGTATGTGCCACCACACCAGCTCTATTTTTAATCATTTTATGCATGAGAAAAGTTTTCATGATGTGGAACTTTCTATTTATGGCATCATATTGGTGCTCACAATGTTTTAGATTTCAGACTATGTATGTTCGACTGGTTTCTAGATTATTGGAAAGTGACTTTTTGGGCTGGAGTAACGTCTCAGAGATTAAGAGCACTGGCTACCCTTCCAGAGGATACAGGTTTGACTTTCAGCATTCACATATTCTTGTAATGGTCTATACACATACCTCGGTTACTTAATTCTCCCCATTGCCCACCGGCTCCAGTTACCCAGGCCTGGATGCTATTTCTTGAACACAGTAGAACTGCCTTGCAGTTATTATTATATTCACTTCTAGGTATAAATAGAATCACTTCCTTACCACTTTCAGATTTTGCACAAATGACAAGCCAGGTGGTGGTGGCGCACGCCTTTAATCCCAGCACTAGGGAGGCAGAGGCAGGTGGATCTCTGGCCTACAAAGCATGTTGCAGGTACACAGAGAAATCCTTTCTCAAAAAATCAATTAAAAAGGGATTAAAGAATTGACTGTAAAGCCTACACAGTAAAACTCCTGGAAAAACAAGGAAAACTTTTCTAGGCATTGGATCTGGCAATGATTTATTAGCTATGCTGCCAAAAAATCTGCAAAAGGTAAATGAGATGTGGTAGAGTGCAGTCGCTCTCCTCTATTCTCAGTTTTTCATCCTGTAATTTCGGTTATTTACTTTGACTCTTTCAAGAGAGAAACAGAACATTCATGTCATTTTAATACAGCATAGTACTATAACTGTTCTGTTTCAATATAATGTCTTATTAAGTCTTTTATGTCTACATTTATAAATTAAACCTCATCATAGGTCTACACATAAAAGGAAAACATTGCATGTGTATGGTTTTCTTATACCCACAGTTTTAAGTATTCACTGAAAGTTTTAGACCACCTCTCCCAAAAAAGAGGCATCAAAATCAAAAACATTTTGGAGAAAAAGTAAATCCCAATGTCTACAGGCAGGGGGATCTCTATGAGCTCAAGGCCAGCTTGGTTTATAAAGCAAGGTCCAGGACAGCCAGGCCTACAAAACTCTGTCTTGAAAACCAAAAAAGGAAACAACCAACCACATGAAATAGCAGCTATGGAAATAGAAGAGACTACGTGTCATCCAAATACCTGATAAAGTTTTATATGCAAATATATAAGGAACTCTACAACTGGACAGAAAAAAAGCTAAACTAAAATCAAATCAGGTAACTCAATTAGAAATGGTCCAAAGGTCCAATGTGGCTCAGAGTTAGAGCAGTTTCCTAGCATGCAGAAAATCCTAAGTACCACTCCCAGCATACATGCGCATGAGCAAGCACACACACACACACACACACACGAGAGAGAGAGAGAGAGAGAGAGAGAGAGAGAGAGAGAGAGAGAGAGAGAGAGAGAGAGAGAAACAGTCCAAGGACTT
Source organism: Ondatra zibethicus (assembly GCA_004026605.1). Classification (NCBI taxonomy): domain Eukaryota; kingdom Metazoa; phylum Chordata; class Mammalia; order Rodentia; family Cricetidae; genus Ondatra; species Ondatra zibethicus. Next base: position 29,675 of record PVIU01014681.1, read on the forward strand.
GATAGGCATGCTCCAAAGAAAATATCTGAACGGAGAACAGGTATACACAAAGGCATTGAACATCATTAACCATTGGAGTGATTTGATTGGTACCATTGCAAGTAAAAACAATGCTATGATGCCCTACAGTTGTCATAATGACTATCATAAAAAAATATAGCTACAAACCCTGCAGTCTACAATGGTGACATGCCTTCATGATCTGATGGTGCAATAAAGGCACAAATGCAGCAGGAGTAGCCAATCTGATGAGTCTCACCCAATATAAAAACCACACTTAAGGGCAGGCCCCATGCTCAGAAGTAGACAGCCAATACAAAATGAACTCAATGGTACTTTTGGAATTTTTTTGTCTTACACTGTTTTGTTTGTTTGTTACATTACTAGTCTTTTGTTTACATATTGTGTTTTCTGGTTCGGTGTTTTTATGGTTTTTGTTTGTGTCTAATGTGTTTCTTATGCTTTTAAAAATTCTTTTTTTTAAATCACCTGTTTGGTTTCTAAAGGGGGGGCATACAGACTTGGATGGGGGAAGTAGGAAGGATCTGGGAGGCGCTGAGGGAGGAGAAACTGCTATCAGAATATATTATATGAAAATACTATCTTAAGAGAAATAGTAAATAGTAAAGGCTGACAAGAATTTGGGAAAAAATGCAACTCTAGGCAATGCTGGTGGGAATGTTGATCGGTTCAGCCACCAGGAAAGGTGTTATGGAGATTCCTCAGAAAATTAAAAATAGAGCTCCTACATGATTCATTAATCTCATTTCCTGGTGTATATCCAGAGGAATTAAAGTTGGGATCTAAAAGATTTGCAGTATCATGTTCACTGCAGCCAATGACAGAGGAATAGATAAAGTAAATGTGGCTTATACACATCATGGAATACTGTTTATCCTAAAAGGAAAATGCTGCCATTCATGATAACAAGAATGGGCTTAGAAGATAAGTAAAATAAGCTATACACAGAAGGTAAATACTATATTGTTGTCACATAAATGATGAATGTAATAGTTCCATTCACAGAAGCAGAATATGGGGGCTGCCAGGGATCAGGAGAAAGATGAAGCAGATATTATTACTCAAAGCATATAAAGTTTCAGTTATATAAAATTAGTAAGTACTAGAGAGCACAGAACAATGATTATAGTTAATAATACTGTATTATATAACTTAAAATTAAAAATAATAGTCCAAAAATTATTATCACAAAAATTAATAAATAAGGGAATGAAGAAACAACTGGAGTCAATGGGTAGATTTTTGGCATTCACTGTGTTTATGCTTTCATAGTTGTATATTTATCGCCAAACTAATCAAATTATGTATGTTAAGCATATATAGCCTTTTATATGTCATAACACAATAAAGTATCTTTAAAACTTTTTTTATTACATTTGTTATTTGTGTATGTGTATGAGTACATGCAAGTCAGAGTACAACTCATAAACGTTTGTTCTCTCTTTCTATTATGTGGATCCTGGGAATCCAATGCAGGTCACAAGGCTTAGTGGCAAGCACCTTTACCTATTGATGGTCCTCAATAATATGTTGTACAAAATTCTGTTCTTTCATTTAATCTTCATAACATAGCTTTGTCTTCTTTGTTTACTATTTCTCCAGTTATTTAAATAATGATTAATATGTTGTAGGAACTCAATAATATATATTTTTGGACTGAATGAAGACAAGTACCAGATATCAAAATGGCAACTAGTATAGCATAATTCTTAAGAGCATAGGTTATAGAGGTAGAGGTGGAGACCAATTCTAATGCTATATTTATCAACTGTAAAACTGTTACTTAGCATTTTAAAGCTTTCTTTTTCTTAATCTATAAATTAGAGATATTAATAGTACTAAAGTATAGACTTATAAAATGTTGTATACACAAATGTCACAAAAATTTCTCAATTCCTTCTAGATTGATAGCTCTCTTTATCCAAGTTTTAGATTCTGGTCTATGCCTCCCCAACGTTTCAATGATCTATTCCCCTCCAAAATTTTAAGTAGCCATTAAGTGTTATTAATACTCATTGACATTCAACCAATTAAGTATACTGAACAAAAATTTACCCAAGAAAAACACTAGTTTATAGGTTAAAAAAAAAGCATCCTTACAATTTATAACATTAAGAAGAAACTTTACACAGAACCACTACATTACACTCTTGTCCAACTGCGGATTCTTAGAAAAACCCAGAAGGCTAAAAGTCCATGCTAAAGCCAACACTCCAAGCTTTTAAACATTTAGACAGCAGGGCAAGCTAAGCATGCACCTCCCTTACACTTCCTGAGCTACTTTTGGGAATCAAGAGACACATCCTAGGAGTCATAATTATAGGTTTGGGAACACTGCTAGGGAGTAGATGAGTGGCCTTGGCTCATCAGTGTCTGCCCAAGTATACAGAAGATTCTTTTATGCTCTGCTTCACATGATGATACAGCATGTGAAAGCACTTCAAAAGGGTTAAGACACCCAACCATGAGCCAGACCAAATGCATAGGAAAATGATCTCTACTGTGCTTATTGTGCTCCACTGTATCTAATTAGGTTCAAAAATAATTCCAGACAACAAACCCCAAAAGACATGAGACAGAAGCCTCTCTCAGCTGTTTTGAGAAAGAATGAGAGAAGTCAAAGCAATCTCAAATGACCTTTTCTTGAAAATGAAAGGCTACTCAATTGTTTCAGAAGAAAAAAATTAAATAGTATAAGACAAATGACTAACTTTTCTATTACAGAAGTTTAATAGTTCTCATTTATAATGTTTTGTACTCCATTAACATTGTAATTACACTTAGAGATCGGGGTTGGGAGGCTAGACAGAAGTAGTTATGAATCTATAAGCTGCTAAGCATATACAACACAGTCTTATGCAGTATAGTTTGTCTTTCAAAAGCAATAAATACTTAGAGGCTTTATAGTAAATTAAACTAATAAATAAACAAACCCTTTTCCCCAAAGCAAAGCAGTTAAAATTGTCACTATGCATTAGTGAGTGAAGGTTTTAGAGAAAAAGTGGCCCATGTAGAATGAGCATAGTTTGAATGGAAAGAAGGGAGACTAGAAGCATTCAGATAAGGGAAAAGCTCAGAATAAAAGTACAAAAGCAGGATTTCAATGCTGACTGCACACCTACTACAGTCTGCATGGAATAAGATGTGAAGGATTAGTTCAAAGCCTAAACAGAAGGAAGTATGGTGAGCAATATATAAAACCACACATGACATATTATCAAAACACACTGAGTAATCATTCTGCCTGCTGGATTTAGGGAAACTAATAAGAGAACATAAGCCATTTAAGCTGAATTCAGATAGGGTATTCTGAACAAAGTAAATACATGGGGAAAGATATCATTGTGAAAGAATGGAAAGTAGAACTTGCGGACACCATAGTATTAGAACTGAGTTAGAAAGGCAATATGATGCAATATTAAGAAGTATCTTTTTCCTGGAGGCAATAAAAAGACATTAGAAGAATTTAACTATAATTAAACTATAAAATTAGTATTTTTAAAAATATTAAACCTGGATTAAAGTAAAGTGATTATGTTTTATTTAAGTATGCGTCATTAGGTTGGTACCTTGAATAATATTATTCACCATTTGACAATCCTAAAACTTGATGAATTTTCACTTGGGAATATAAATAGAAGGAACACTTGTAATATGTGTTAATTTTAATTAAACACCTTGACAAAATTTATTTATAATTGAAAACTATTTTAGGGCATCAAATAAATCATAGAATTTAACAAAAGTAACCATAAAACTTGAACATACCCCTGTGTCTGTGTCAGACTTTGATGAACTTAGACTTTCCTGAGATGGTGACGGTGACACACGGCCTAAAAGCAGCATAGTAATTGTTAAAAAACCATATATATATGTATATATATATATATATATATAAGCTAATCTATCAACAAAAATATTCTGAAATATTAATAGTCATTAAATAGAATACCCTGGAAAAACACATTTTCTAAATGTGAACTATAACCGTATAGTCACCTACATGTTTGTCTTTATCATTTTTATTAATTTTAATAAAACAACTTAAACAGTTCACTAAATGAGCAAACAAAATATCATCTAATCTTCGTTATTCATAGTGAATACATTTTTGCTAATTACACAAAGTAGCAAGGGGAAACAGCAAAAGACCAAGAAAAGGTCTGAGCTGAGGTCAGGCTTCAAAGGTAACTGTCTTTTTGCCTTAGGTAGAACAAGAAATGTCCATGTAGAACAAGAAAAGCTCACTCACTCTACAAGTAACCCATTTTAACTTTGTCTGGTCACATCATCATCTTCAATTATGTATTATGACATACATTAAGGAAATTCACAAAGGTTTTCTAAAGAATATAGGGTCCCCAGGACTGGTGGCACAGCCCCATTAACCCAGATACTCATGAGGTTGAGGTAAGAAGATCTTACGTTCAAAGCCTGCCTGAGCTACAAAGAGTTCAAGGCCAGACTGGGCATCATAGTGAGATACTGTAATTTCTTAGAGTGAGAGACAGATTATATAGAGATTAATCATATATGCCTGGTATACTGTGTTCTTTAAATTGGTATTGCACTCTTTATTCTCACCAATGGTTAACTCTATTTTCTTTTCTCCCATTTCTTAACTTCTTATTTTCAACCTTAGATGATTAGGAAAGAGATGATTTGTGGATAAAGTTAGTTACATTAAAAATTATAAGAAAGTTGGGGTGGGTGGTGGTAGCACACACCTTTAATTCCAGCACTTGGGAGATAGAGGCAGGCGGATCTCTGGGAGTTTGAAGCCAACCTGATCTACAAGAGCTAATTCCAGGAGAGCTAGGACTGTTACACAGAGAAACCATGTCTCAAAAATAAAAAAAAAATTATAAGAAAGTTAGCCCATACAATTAGAGTCCCTACTTAATTAAATTTTTCATACATTCTTAAAACATCACATAACAAGAATATTTTATTTAGCAAGAGTGTTTACATATATTCATAATATTCTGAAGTCAGGATTTTTTGTTGTCAGTTAACAATTTTTCATATATCCATTGATTTCATATATCCACAAACTTAATTATTCTTCATGGCTTAATTTTCTTAATCTTTCTTTACTTAGTGGGTATATGTAGTATTTTTATTATTTCTCCAGTTTAATTCAATCTTTCATTTTAATTTAGGATAGAAGTGAAGGTTGCCAGGGGAAACCAAGTAATTTCTAAGTGTTTGATAAAATTACATATTTACATGAGAAGGTATAAATCAAAAGCTATGTGGTATTCTTTTCATTAGGTCTAGAGATTTTTGCTATTGCTGTTTACCTTATTTTTATTTAGTTTTGAAACAGTTTTGCTATATAAACCATATCAACCTTAAATTCTTGACCATCTTGCCTCAGTCCTGCAAAGAGTCAAGATTAAAGGTGTACAACACCATATGATGTAAATGCTGGCTATTATGATAAGTAGTGGTTCCTACAAATCACTGGCCAGTTAAAGAGAGCAATACAGTTGAATATTTCTTATTAGATTTTGGAACTTGGATTTTTAAATAACTGCATGGTCTTTAAAAGTTCAGCATCACTAATCTGAAATAAATGAAACCTGAAATTCTCTAAAATTAGAAAACTTTGAGCACTCTCCCAACATTTAATGAGTTTGAGATTACAAAACATTTTTAGTTTGAGAACTGAGGATGCTCAACAAATACTACACCTAAAACGCAAAAAAAAAAATCCAGATTTACTTAGATATTTAAAGAAATGAAAAATACCTTCAGTATTGTATTTCATTCGCATATTGTTGAAATAGTCAAAAGCATTTTTTAAAGCCCATATCCTCACTATATTGTCTTGTCCAGCTGAGGCAAGTAATCGGCCACAGTGAGAAAATTTCATTGTCCAAACAGCTCCCTATGAAAACAGAAGGTTCAAAATGACTTTACAAGCTTAAGAGACATTCCTTTAACCCAACCTTTAAAAAGTTCTACCGCATTATACATAGTAAGATAACACTAACTTTCCTAACATGGATTGTAGCCACTTGCGCAATAGTGCTACCACAAAGGGAAGCTTTCAGAAGAAAGGTCTGTTAGGATCATTATCATTTCCTATGGTTTAACCTAACAAATTTAAAACCCCAAACTATGTTCACATATTAATAAAAATGAGGGGTATTTTTGGTTGCATATATGCATGTGTGTGTGTGTGGACGTAAGTGTAGAGGTCAGAGGGCAACCTCAGGTGCCATTTAGTTTGGAAACTTCAGTCCCTTAGTAGGACTGAAAAAAATAAGGCCTACTCTACTACCTTAGCTGCCCATAGCATAGTGCCCATAGCATGAGACACTTCAAAGGACCTAAATAGTTTGGTCTTATTCTGCTTTTCTCTCTACAGTACATGACTAAACTCTCTATAGAAAATGAAATCATTGGATATATATATGATCAGAAAAGTGTTAAAGAATAGGAGTCTTTAGTAGGAAGGGCCAAATCCTATTCCAACAAATAAGGTTATAACACAGACCTAGGTATATTAAAAACATTACCTGCCTATGGATTCTTTATCTAAGTTAGAAGCAAGTTAATTTACTTAAATAGCATTCATTTCTATAAAAGTCAAATACAGTAAAAAAAAATCATTTGGATCCCAATATAATGGGCTTTTTACTTATTATTTTGTTTTGTTTTGTCTTTTGAGACAGGGTTTCTCTGTGTAGTCCTGGCTGTCCTGGAACTAGCTCTTGCAGACCAGGCTGGCCTCAGACTCACAGAGATCCACCTGCCTCTGCCTCCCAAGTGCTGGGATTAAAGGCGTGTGCCACCACTGCCTGGCAAAACTGGACAGACTTTTTGAGACAGGGTTTCTCTGTAGCTTTGAAGCCTGTCCTGGAACTAGCTCTTGTAGACCAGGCTGGCCTCAGACTCACAGAGATCCACCTGCCTCTGCCTCCCAAGTGCTGGGATTAAAGGCATGAGCCACCACCGCCCGGTGGGGCTTTTTACTTATGTAAGAAATAAAGGTGGACTCAATATAGTATAAAAATTTTAGTAAGTTCCAAAATGAAACCACTGTAAAAATTAAAACAATTGATGCATAGTTTAATAGCACAAAAATTTAATTTCAATGTGGCCACTGCTTATAGTCGCTTTGTAGTTAGGGCAACGCAGGCTTTATTTGATTCTTTGATCAAGGGCACAGCATAGTTTACCTATATTTGAGTTTAACTGCTATAGTCCTTACATTCCTGGATTTGTAGACACTATCTGCAATCAAATCTGAGGATTTCCATCTACATAGTTAGGCTTGAATTTTTTCTTTGCAGTATTAGGGATCAGAAGAGCCTCATGTATATGAATGTATATGAAGGAAACATTCTACCACAAAGCCATATCCTCAATATGGTACTTTTAAAATCTTAAAAGAATGTAAACCTCGCTGGGCAGTGGTGGCACATGCCTTTAATCCCAGCACTTGGGAGAGGCAGGCGGATCTTTGTGGGTTTGAGGCCAGCCTGGTCTATAAGAGCTAGTTCCAGGACAGGCTCCAAAGCTACAGAGAAATCCTGTATTGAAAAACCAAACGAACAAACAAACAAAAAGAATGTAAACCTCTTACTATCTCTAGCTTGGCTGAACATTTTACTGTGGAAAACACAGTAGGATTCTGAATATTTTTTACCAAAGTGCTAGGGATTGAAAGCAAGGCTTTATGTATGCTATTCAGATGCTCTAAGTATCCATATTTATTTAAATTATGGTTGGAAATATTTAAAATATTTTTATAAGTGACAGACTATTTTCTAATTTATGTGCTGCAAAGGTTGGTCTCTATGCATAGTTTTCTCAATAATACAGCCTAGAGATTGTTTATTGAAAACCTTTTTTATTTTGAGATTGGGTTGCCCTATGTAGCACAGGCTGGCCTTGATATAGTCATCCTCCTGCCTCAGCCTTCTGTGTGCCGGGATTATAGGCCCAAGAAACTACATTCAGCCTAAAACATTACTCCTTAAACAATATTCAGAGACAAACATTGCATTATCTATTAATTTAAATAAATTAATATAAATTTAGTATTCTTCAGTTGAATTAGCAAAAGTATATACATTGGTAAAGATAAGTTAAATAGAAGCCTCAAAAAATACCCTAGCGGTCATGAAAAATGAAATGGTTGCTTACCATATGTTCACCACTAAGATCTTGCACCACTTTGATCTGATCAAAATCATAAGGTCCTTTGAAACCATGTGCTGCCTTGAATTTAACTGGCCTTGTATATGGCATTCCTTCATCATCACTTGATGATGGGTCATCTTGATCAGTATGAAACACTGAAGAGAAAAGCAACAAAATTCAATGGTTAATATATATCTAGTTATAATTATATTTTCAAATATATTGATCATCAAGTATACTTTTAGTAAATAGAGAAGAAAAATTTGTTTATTACTATATAACATATTGGTTGAGAAAATGGAGACTGATGTTGCATTGGTTGAATTTATATCCTGCATGACTGTGGAGAAGTTACTCAACCTTTCTATGCCTCTCAGTTTTCTCACCTATAAAATGAGGATAATGATGATACTCACTTCACTGAGTTATGAGATTAAATTAACTAAAATGTAGGTTAATTCTAAGAAGATTATCTGGCATTGTGTGAGTACTAAGTGCACTTATTAATAAAAACAAACAAGTAGACTAATAAAGGCACATTGGGCTACGATCTCTGCAAATTAAGAAAATCTCTTCTTACATTATTTATTGTGTGCACATGTGCATGCCATGAGGTGCATATGGAGTCAGTTCTGTCCTTCTACTACAAGATTACAGGAATTGAACTCTGGTTGTTGGGCTTGGCAGCAAGCTCCTTTACCCATGCACATGCCACAGCACAAGAGTAGAGATCAGAGGACTTTTTTTTTTTGAGAGTGATTCTAGCCTTATGCCTTCTTTGAAGCAGGGTTTCTCTTGTTTTCCTCTGCTGCTGTGTTACATGCTGCAGACTAGTTAGCCTGTCACCTTGAGGGCAATTCTCTCTCTATCTTCTATGTCATCATAAAATGTTGGCATTACAGAGGCATACTATAGCATCTAGCTTCTGAGTTCCAAAGAACTCCACTGGGCTTGCATGGCAAAATTGCTTTTACCCAATGAAATAATTACCTGGTCCCAAGTTTATCTAATTAAAAAAATAGCTTTAAAAGTCTATTTATTTTTATGGGTATGAGTGTTTTGCCTCCACGAATGTCTATGTTCTATGTGTGTGCCTGGTGCCCATGGAGGCCAGAAGTGGGTGTCAGATCCCCTGAAACTAGAGTTACAGACAGTTCTAGTTTGCCATGAGAGTACTGGGAAATTAAAGATGGATTCTCTGGTGCTCATAACCACTAAACCATTTCTCTAACCCTTTAAGAATATTTTTAAAAGCCAAAAAGTCTGACAAAACCAATTTACACTTAATCATTGTACCATAAATCTTCAAGGTTGTTATAATCACAAAATACTGAACCAATTCATACTTAAAAATATATATTTATCAAACCTCAGGTTGTCAAAAATATATATATATATATTTATCTTCATATTTATAAAATTAAGTGAGACACTTATGATTTATTGAAATACTAAGATATTGGCTATAAAAGTTTATTATGTTCATTGACATAGAGTGCCTTTTATAAATGACAAGCTAAATTTAGAAAATACACATTAATGGAGTATTCAGTTGCAATATCCTCATGTTACTGACCTTCATCTCTTACACTTTTAACCTTATTTATAGCACGTTCACCATATTCCTCAGCAAGATGCTTTGCTCTCTTTACTGATTTTCCAAGGAATTTCTTTAGTTGAGTCCTGAAGAAAAATACACAAAAATGTAGTGACACAATTGTGCAAGGTGAACTATCCACAAACTTAAGATGTACCTTTTAAAACATTAATAGTAGGTATTCAAGTTCTTGGATTCCTTGTTTTTGTTTTTAATTTACTTAATTTGTATACATTGGTGTTTTGCCTGCATCCATGTCTATATGAGTTACAGACAGCTGTGAGCCACCATGTGGGTTCTAGGAATTGAACCTGAGTCCTCTGAAAGAGCAGTCAGTGCTCTTAACCACTGAGCCATCTCTCCAGCCTCATCAGATTCCTTGTTTTATAGAATGAACATATTCAAGTCAATAGCCTTCAAAAAATATACGAATAAAATTTCTCCCAATTAACAGTTTATTCTAAAGTCATACCGTTCAAGTGTGAATGGCAATGGTGGGCTGGGGAAAAGCATGTTTAAGCAGATCTATGGGCCCCATCCCCAGGTAATCTGATTTGGAGAGTTCCTGGTGAAGCTATAAACATGCAGTTAAATAATTTTGAAAAACCTACTTTAGAGACTTATCTCTAAGAATGCATTTTACCAATAAAAAGGAAGGGTTAAAGAAAGTCATTGATCTACAAAATAGAATACCTGGGAAGCCTAAGAGGACCTACTGTGTTTTCTCTTTCATCTGGGTATTCACAACAATAAAATTAAGCTGACCTTTTCAATAGACAGCCCCAAACACAAAGTTACACAAGCATCAAAGCTTAAATAAACACGATTCAATTTTTCTCTATTCAATTGAAAAGATATAAATGTCAATCAACAGCCGAATGGATAAATAAGTGTTGGTATAAACTACACTAAAACAAACCCCTACTCTTTGAATTGCCAAGCTCTTATTCATAGTCTTTGCTCATGTTGTTACTTCTGATTTGAACACCCAGTACTGATTACCAGTTTTTATTTACCCTTTCGGTCTCACATCAAATAATCTTCTCTCATAAAGACCTTCCTTCAGCCAAAACACGTTTTCTTGTTGTAGACTTTCATAGTACCTTGCAGTTTTCTTTTACAGCAATCATTATAAATAAAGGTACACTTTTGTGCATTATTACATATTCAGTATCTGCCTCCTCATTTATACAAAAGGTTCCTGAAGGTATGAGTGTAATTGTCTTAACTACTGTATCCACAGCAACTAATTCCTGTGTGATTCATAGAAAGACTGTAATGTATTTGTCTTTGGTGCTAACATGAAGAGATGCCCATGATGTATTTGATTTAAAATAAAAAAAAAGCAAGCTAACAATCTACAGACATAATGTAATCCCTCTTTTATGAGAACCAAAAATTTCTAGGGCTATGGGTATAGCTCAGTGGTAAGGTCCTTGCTTAGCATGTGCTGGTCCCTAGCTTTGATTCATCAGCATTGACAAAGAAATTAAAGAATCTTGATAATAATCTGTGAGATAATCATAAACTTTCATTTTCAATTTTATACATTTCTGTTACTACTTTCAGTCATCAGAAAACAGAGATGACAAAACTAGTTTTATAGTGCTGGGGATTGAGCCCAGGGCCTTGTATAAGCTAGGTGAGCACTCTACCATTGAGCTACATCCCCATCCCTGTAAAACCAGTTTCTAAAGCCAAAATGAGGTGCCTACTCTAAAGTTATAGTTTATGGATAACTATAGGTTCGCTACAATGATGTTTAGTTTTAATTGCTAATTTGACACACTCGAGAATCACCTGAGAAGGAAGGCTTAATAAGGAACTGTCTAGATTGGACTGGCCTGTGAACATGTCTATGAGGGGATTATCTTGATTAATGGGAAGATTGTGGGTGACGCCATTCCCTGGGTAGGGGATCTAGATTGTTTAAGAGCAAAGAACGTGAGCTGAGCACTAAGTGCAGGTATTAATTCACTGTTCTCTGCTCTTCACTGTGGATGTCTTATGACTATCTAAGTTCCTACTACCTGAACATTCCTGCAATTATGGGCTGTGAGCCAAATACACCCTTTCTTAAGACGCTCTTATCAGGGTAGTTTATCACACCAACAGGAAATGAAACTATGACGATTGCTATTTAAAAGCCAAGAAGACATTTAAATCACTATAGAGGTGACTTTCTAAAATATAGACTTTTTATGTTTTGTTTTTGTTTTCGAGACAGCGTTTCTCTATGTAGCCTTGGCTGTCTGAAACTAGCTCTGTAGACCAAGCTGTTCTTGAACTCAGAGATTTTGCCTGCCTCTGTCTTCAAGTGCTGGGATTAAAGGTGTATACCACTAGGCTCAGCTATAGACTCTTATGACTTTAAAATGGTACTATTTAGTAGATTCCTTTTCATTAATTAATAGGGTCTGTTACCACTCGTACTATTCTCAGGACCTTTTGAACAGGATTCTCTTAAGCTCAATTACTAGTTGCTTCCTCAGTCTTCAAAACAACTTGTTATGATCCAGGAAAAGTCAGAACCAGGGGCCAATCTATTCTGGCTACTGGCTGCCTTATTGGTTTACCTCATCATTCAGTGTAAATATTTCTATGTTCTATGTGTATGATGGTAAGAGAAAGGTCTGGAAAGAGTTACTATATACACAGACTATTGCACTATGTATGGGTCCTTTATCGCTTTCTGATTACAACCTTGCAATCAGAATATTACCAAACAGTCTTAAATGCCAAATTTGTGTCAAATTTTGCAGGTTCTCTGTTGCTTTAGAAGCTCAGGCACTACATGACCAGATTTAAAAAATGATGTATGAATAAAAAATGGGACATATAGACCCATTTTCAGAATAAAAAAATTTCTGAGTACAAATTTTTTCCTAGAAAATGAGCTTGAACAGGACACAGTGATGCACACCTATAATCACAACACTCAGGATAAAGAAGCAGGAAAGTTGTGAGTTCACACCAGCCTGACCTACTGTAGAAAGCCATATAGTGAGAACTTGTATAAGAAAACCAAAATAGAACATAAATGAGCTGTAGGGCATACACTATATGACAGTTCATCTGAATGCTTATGTTTCCTGAACAATTCCTAACTCTTTGGATTCCAACAGTTGTCAGTGTTAGACAGCCAAGTTTCAAATACCTGGTGTTAACATATATCTGTATTTTGGTACATCTTTTCTAAATAGTCAGATTTAAGTGGATCAAACATTTTGGATGTTGTACGACAGACAATATTGACAATTTAGTGACTCAGGCATAATCAGACATACTCTATATGACCACCTATATACTATGTATTTGTGGGGTTAACAGAAGAATCATATGATCATAAACCTTTTGGCTTACCCTCCTTGAGGATCTATAGGAAGCTAATGGCTACTAAGAGAAAGAAACATTTCTTCAGCGTAGTTACTGATAAACTGTCCATGCTCCTGTAAGTAACCCTTATTAAGCAAATTGGGTAATTTAAAACAAAACAAAACAAACAAACAAAAACAGCCAGGCAGTGGTGGTGCAAACCTTCAATTCCAGCACTCGGGAGTCAGAGGCAAGCAGATCTTTGTGAGTTAGAGGCCAGCCTGGTCTACAGAGTTAGTTCCAGAACAGCCAAGGCTACACAAAGAAAACCTGTCATGAAAAATATAAAAAAATAAAAACGATATGAAAGTAGAAGGGAAACTATTTAAAAAGAGAACAAAGATCAACAGGAGTGAGGGGCAATAGGTGTGAATATGATAAAATGCATTATACACATGTATGAAAATGTCATAAGGAACATGTAAAATATATGCTGATAAAATGATTTGCTTTTGAAATTAGAAAATGGCACTAAGATAACATGCTAAAGAGAAAAAATAAGTTATGTGGCTATAGATTTGCTATGAACTGGAGTAGTTAGAAATAAATATAAATAGGGTTTGGAAAGATGAAGAGGAGGAGGGAGATATCTAAGGACAATGATGTTCTTCTATTCACAATTCTAGCATCTAGGATGGAAAACAATATAAGGATGATACAAAATATATTGGTCATTTACTTTATGTCAGATGCTTTCAAGATGACCTAAACAAATGTAAGAAACTCATTAGCCAATAGAGGTTAGGGATAGTGTGGGTAGACATTTAACATGATTTAAAATCATCTGGAGGGAGACCACATATATTCCATTCAAAGCAATTCTCTCAAGTTGAAAGAAATTGTGAGAAAGAAGTTACTGAAATTAAGTGCTAGCAGATATATTCAAGCACTATGACAAAGATTGATTTTCTTAGGAATTTTCTGGTAGATCAATGTATGGTTATGGCAGTTAGTAGGAGCAAGAGAACAACACTGGGATGGTGGTAATATAAGGTAATATTGTTGCATTAGAAGCCTTGGAAGAATGTAACTCTGATTTTAGCAGACAAATCTCTTTAAAGGGTCTGTTTAACTGTAATGTAAAAAGTTGTTAAGAACAATATGGTATTACAGTTTTATATTACATTTTTTTGATTAAAAAAAGCATGGAACTTTTTTTTTACTTTTCTAGTAAACACTTAAAAAGAAGAAAAGGAATGTACGAGTAACTCACGTTTTTTGCTTTAACCGTCCACCGTCAGTATCTGTTTGTTGTGACTGCAACTTTTCTTCATCATCAGACTGTGTGGCATCATTGCTACAAGAAGGGTGAATCATTTTAAAAGAAGCCAGTTCTCTTCTCAAAAATATCTTTTTATGGTTACTATGCAGCAACTAATCAGAATAAGAAAAACTATCTTGATATGTTTATATAACTTCAAATAATGAATAACCTGAGAATTACTAAATGGTTTCCAAGAGTAAAGACTGGAATCTTAAAGCAAGATGCAATTTGCAAAATTTAAATGAATGCAATTTAATAGCTTATAAAAATCCTACTATATGAAGTCTGTGTATATCAACAATAAATTAACAAGCTTTTTCTTGGTCCACCAGGCACAACATATATTAAATTTAATAAAAGGTCTTTGCTTTTCTAGAACTTATTCCTTAGGCCCTCATTACATCTCATAATGAAAATCAATCGTTTTGCTCTAAAGCAGTTTTCAAATACTTACAAAGCAAAGTTTTAGAATACTAAGTGCTCCTCACCCATGGCTTTTTAGTCTTAATGTTTTGATTCTGTCTCCAGCATAAATCATTTTAAACGATGAGAAACTAAATAGTATGAGATGGGATTTAGAATAATTTCCACAAGCAACTACATGGTATGTCAATAATCAAAGGCAAAGATCAAAGGTAAAGAATACATACTCAAGCTAATTTTACTTTTAGATTATAATAGAGGACTGAGTTTAACTAAATAGGGACAGTTGTAGTTGAAAAAAGCTAAATAACATTAAGTCCTACCTTACATACTCCTTTGTCCTTCTCATGATGTGTAGAGTGAGAGGGTTAATACCTGTTGGCAACTTCTCTTCAGCAAGACTTAGAGGTATTTCTTCTCCAGTATCCAGGTTCTTAATCATTACACTGGCTAAAATTTCCTAGAGGTAAAAAAAATAACACCAAGATGACTTGCAACTTAATTAACTTGAAAATTTTATATTAGTTTTAATTATGTGCATATATGTATGTTGTGCACAGAGGCCAGAGGTGTTGGATCTCTTGGAGCTGGTGTTACAGGTAGTTGTGGATTGTGGTTCTGGGACTCAAACACAGGTCCTCTGGAAGAGCAGTAGTACTCTTAACTGTTGAGCCATCTCTCCAGCCTTTAATTATCTTTTTTGAGTCTACAAAATTCTCAAAATATTAAGTTAGGGATTTTCTAGATAGTCACTACTGGGCACAATAATCTTAAACATTTACGCTGAGATATAATTCTCATACTATAAAATATTATCCCTTAAAATATGCAATTCAATGGTTAATAATATATTCATAGTTCTTAATGTTTCATTAAATTATAATATTTGATTGCTCACAAAGGAAATCAGTTGTATGTTAGCTGTCAATCCCATTTAATTATTTCTTAGTCTCTGGTAATTACTAATCTACTGTCTGTCTGTATTGATTTGTTTATTCAGGACATTTCATAAATTCACTCAAAAAGTCTATGTATAGCGTGTACACACACACACACACACACAAACACACACACACACACACACTCTCACATACACTGCATCTTGATTCTTTCATTTAGCATGCTATTTTTAAGGTTTATCCAAATACCAATAACTTTTTCCTTTTAATTGCTGAAAAATATACTATTGAATGGGCATACTGTATTTTATTTAAGGATTCATCCATTAATAATACATGTTTGGGCTGTTTTCATTTTTGGCAATTATAAATAAACAATGCTGCTTTGAATATCTTGTACATTTGTGTGTGGATATGTTTCCATTTTTCTTTAGTATAAAAATAGAAATGGAACTGCTGGGTCATGGTAATATCAACATTTTCAGAAAATGTTAAACTGTTTTCCAAAGTATAATTTAGAAAATGTATTATTTTATTTGAACATATTTGAGAAAGGGTCTGTTGAACTCTTTTCCAAAGTATAACTTAGAAAAATGTATTATTTTAACACATTTGAGAAAGGGTCTAGTTATGTTGGTCAGGATGACCTCAAACTAATGATCTGCTATCTTTGGCCTTCAAAGAATTGAAATTATTTTTATTTTCTGTCTATGGTGTTTTGCCGGCATGTATGTATGTGCACCACATGTACATAATTCCGATGGAGGCCAGAAGAGGGCATTAGATCCCCTGGAACTGGAGCTACAGACAGTTGTAATCATGCGTGTTCTAGAAATCAAACCTGGGTCCTTTAGAAGAACCACCATTGCTCTTAGCTGCAGGGCCATCTCACTAGCCCCCCCCATTCTAAAGTTCAAAGCTAAGAAATCATTATAGAGTTAGGGAAATGGCTCAGCAGATAAAAGGTCTTAAGGCCAACTCAGATGGCCTGAGTTCAATCCAAAGGACTTACATAGTAGAATGAGAGATCCAAGTCAAATTGTCCTTTGACTTTCATATTTGTACTGTGACATGCATGTACCCATAAGTACACGCATGCACCCGTGCACACAAATAAATGTAAAAAAGCATCTGAAATACTAGGATTATTTTAAAGCTCATCTTTTATAAAATACAGACTGAGCTTTTTGTGCTGGGTGTGCATGCACATGTGGTACTGGGAATGGAACCTATAACTTTATGAATGCTAGCAAACACACAACTGAGTTACAGACCCAGATGGCTTTGCCTTTTTCTTTTTGATTTAATGTCTCAGAAAGTTACCAGGCTGGCCTTGAACTTACTCTGTAGTCCAAGTAGATCCTGAACTTGTGACCCTCCTACCTCAGTGTCCTGAGTGCTGAGGATTATAGGCCTGCTTTGCCATCAGTCCGTCTTAGATTCTGCTTTGAATGTAAGTATTCCACTGCATATCTTTGTGAAATGGCAGATTTTCATCAGAGAGTCAAACTTCAATACATAAATAAAATCCCAAACCTAAGATACTCTTAATTTTAATGATTTTGGCCTAAAAGTAACTCATTATATATGTCAAAATTACTAAACAAGTTCAGTGTTCCTGGTATTGAAATTATGTTCAAAAAGATGGAAATACTGATTTCCTGGATTTAGTCATTATATACTGTATCAATTTATCAAACCATCACATTACAACCCAAAAATATGTACAAATGTGAAATGTCAATTTAAAACTCCAGTGAGTTATATGCAACATGAAACAACAGTGTGTTAACTATCTTTAGGTGCAGTGCAGGGCCATTATGTACTCTTACAGTGCTATGTAGCCAACACCACAACTCATCTTTAGAACTTTCTCATTTTCCCATTATGATTTTTATATTTTATGCTTTTAAGAACAAAAAAATTGAATTCTACCTCATCAGTGAGCTCTCTCCCAGAGTTGGATCTAGGTCTCTGAGGGCCCATCACTTCCCCTGCTACCGTCTGCAAATCAGGTGCTTTTCCATTTTCCTAAAATTATAATTGTACAAACAGACTGAATGAATTTCTATAAATTTTAATTATTCATTACCATGCACATTTCTACAAAATTCCACAAATCAGAAAATAGAGCCAACTGAAAATTTAAATTAATGATTCCATTTTAGTCCTTTATTATTCTCTACATGTTGAAAGACATTAGACACCAAAATTACTGTTGCCCATGAAATAGTGCCTTAGTAGTATCACAAACAAATAAATATTTTATTTGAACCCATCCAAATCAACAGATCTCTACTAAGATTGCA
The DNA here is from genome assembly GCA_004026605.1 of Ondatra zibethicus. Taxonomy (NCBI): domain Eukaryota; kingdom Metazoa; phylum Chordata; class Mammalia; order Rodentia; family Cricetidae; genus Ondatra; species Ondatra zibethicus. The sequence goes on from PVIU01014681.1 coordinate 47,720, forward strand.
ATTAATTCAAGCCATATGTGGATACTGCTAAAGAAGACTTAGGACAACTTCTGTTTATATAAAGAGCTAGACAACAAATACGTTAAAAATTCACATACAGTTGTTGCTGAATATTCTTCTAGATTAAAAACACAATGCTTTAAAAAGACAAACACCATGTTGATTCTACAAAAAGAGGCCACTTGTGACCTCTACTGTATTGTTATAACAAGATGGTAACGTCACATTTCCAGGTCTGCTAACCCTCCTCACCTCAGCTACTATATAAATTACCCTGAGTTCCAGAATTTGGCTGTGGTAAAATGCTATGCAGTTTTTTTGTATAGCTTAGTACATGAAGTGTTTTATACCTAGGAAAAGGAACTTATTAAAAATAGAAGCAGCTGGTTTTAAAAATACCTATAACATGCCACACACTTGGCATATATTAGCACATTTCATTTTCGCAAAAAACTTTCAAGGTGAATATTTTTCCCATGTTTTATCAGTAGGGCATCTAAGAATCAGATGCTAAATAGCTAGCTAGCTCACTAAACTAGTTAGTAGCCAAGCCAGAAAGGGAAGTAAGGTGGTAAAGCATGGGAGACAAAGAAATATTTGGCCTAGAGAAGAAAGAGGGTTTCAATAATTCAGTCAGCTAGTTGTATGAAGCTTGAATTAATCTATACCCAATATAATAGTAATTCACCAACCTGGGCAGTAACTATTTTATCTCCACTTGTAGCACTTGCCAAATCAAGAGAAGGCTGGGAATCTCTAACTGTACTCTCTGAAGCCACATTTGCAGTAAGGAGAGAATCAGATGTAATGTTGTCTTTGGGTACTGCAATGATAATAAAAATAATAATAGTAATAATAATTATAATGAAGATATTAATAACAAGAATAATACCAACAGTTTTATACACGCACACACACAAATTAAGAAGTACTTTTAACCTTTATATAATTCTTATAACAAGCCTATGAGAACAGTGGCTTTTATTATTCTTGTTTATTAAAAACCATAGTTCAAATGAATTATTTAACTTCTTCAAGACTGCACAGTTTATACATTCAAAGATTAGCATTTAAATTTATGCTGTTTTAAGTCTTTCACTTCCATTTTCTTTCTACCACTTCCATATCAATTCTTAGAGGGTTAAAAAATATAAAAGTCTGGAGTCTGAAAATACTCAATAATATTATTTTAACTTATGACCAGTATAATACCTTTCAGCTTTTGTCAACTTATTCAGGAAATAATTTATATATCCTAGTTATCATAGCAGTTATTCTTTAGCACAGATTGAAACAAAAGCAGAAAAGTTAGCTGAGAATCACAACAAATGCCTATACTCAAGAAGCAGAGGCAGATCTCCACCAATTCAAGGACAGCCCAGTCAACATAGCAGGTTACATGTTAGTCTGGATGATATAAAAGGACCCTATCTTACTTCTTCCCAACCCAAAGCAGAAAAGTTACTTTCAACTCTCATATTTCCTAACCAAAATATTTCTCAGTTAATACTTGCCATCCAGATCAGGTGTTTTAAGAGCCTCAAGCTCCAATTCACTTTTCTTTTTTCTTGGTGGTGGTGCAGGTCGGGCTGGAGGTGGAGGTCTAGGAGGTGGGAAATTAGTTGGTGGAGGTGGGCGTGCAGGAACAGGCTTCTTTGTACTGGCTACTATATCAGGTTCTGGAGTAAGGTGCCTTGGGGGTTTGGCAGGAGCCACTTCTTCCGCAGCAGCAAAATCTTTAGTAGACAAAGAATCTGAGGATGCAGGATCTAGAATATCACTTTCTTTGACTTCCATTGCTTCCTTGCTCAGTATTTCGGTTTCCAGTTCAGAAACATCAAGCTGCTCAGCTGAACTTACTTCAGCTACATTAGCAGTTTCGTCTACAGTCTTCTCACAGGAGTCCTCAGAAGGAAAACATCTTTGTGCTTCTAATTCAGCTTCTTCAAATATATTTGGAGTGTCCGCCTTTTCAGAGTCATGTTGTAGTTCATGCTCTATGGATAATAGTCCAGGTATGTCACTAAAGTCTGTCTCAGCCACAGAAGAACTGGCAGTAGCCTGATCAGAGAGTCCTTTCCCTTTGGAATCCAAAGAGTCATCTTCTAATTGTAGTACTTTCTGACTTTCCTCAATAATACTTTCAATTATCTAATGAAAGGTTAAAACGCAGTTTTAAAAATAATGAGGTTATTTACAACAACAAAGTAATAGCTAATTCAATAAATATGACAGGCAATGTCTGTAACACTTTACTGATTTTAATCTTTACAAAAAATGTATAAAGATTTGCTCCTATTGTCATAATTTTACAAATGAAGGAACTAAAGCATACATGGACCAAGTGATTTGTTCAATGTTTGTGAGTTAGTCAGTGATAAAAGTGGCATAAGTCCTGGAAGTTTGCTTCCAGAATCTATACACTTACACATTGTAATAGGGAATCTGTGTTATTATATCATCACAAAAGTTCAATGAACCCTGTAAAAAATGAAGCCATATATCTCCTCATGAAGACTTCAAATGGCAAGAGTTTATTTATATAGTTATGCCAAATTAGTTGCAATAACCCCCTGCTGTCTCTAGTTAACAAAATCACGAGAACAAAATTCACCTAGGACTAGAATTGAATTTGCTGCAGTCTGAACTCAAGACTACATCAGAAAAGTCAGCAGATGCAAGGTAATGAACACACTTGAATCAATTATAAGGCTTCATTCTTTAGACTCTGGGGGTCTATGAGTAGAGCTCCAACATCCAGCCCACACTGCTCCCAATCCCCCATTTCTTACATCTAAGTGAAAAATATACACAGGTGGGCTATGTCTTCAAGTACTATTTAGCAGAAAATATGTCTTCTATACAGTCTTGTCATTGCTAACACATTAAACTCCCCGATCTACTCATCCTTCTACCATACCAAACCTGGATTCTGCTTTTTCAATTCCCCAGCTCCAGTAAGTTAACAGAATATGCCGCAGACCTGCCCTGACCAGCTTTGTTACAGTTCCATACTAATAAAACTGGCTGTTATTGCTGTTCAGTAAGTTTTGTCCTTGATTTCCCAGTATATTACAAGTAATAGTTTTTCACTATCTTAAAAATTTTAGTACTAGAAATTCCCTCATTTTACCACATATAATATTAACTAAGGTCCACAATGTTTATCACATTTGGCATTTAATCAGCATTAACGACTTTAGTGGTAACAGAAGTCAGATAACAATGTATGTGAAAATGAGTAACAGAGGTCATTGTGGAAGAGGAAGTGGAAAGAGTGTAAGAGCCAGAGGCAGTAAAT
>PVIU01014682.1:0-51096 GCA_004026605.1 Ondatra zibethicus
CTAGTCAGTGAGTTCATGAGAGCCACCTTCCTCTACCCCTCTGTACTGGGTTACAAGCACAAATACAAAAAGCCATGCTTGGCCTTTTAGATTAGTGTTAAGGATTTGATCTCATGTCCTTATGCTCATGAAAAAGTGCTCTTATCTACTGAACCATCTTTTCAGTGCCATATTTTAAATTTATGTTGATAATATCTAAAACATCTTATGGATCTTCTTCTTATTGTTAACTCTATGATTTTAAAATCCATCCATCTTACTATATGTCCATTTTCTGGTACCTTTTAACTATGCGTAATACATAGAGTGTATCTTTCACATCATAGTTGATGCTATGGTGGGGCTGGATATATAGTTTTCATTTGATTCTGTCTTTGAAAATGTTACCACAATACCAGGAGCTTATTCCAACCTCTACCGTTTGTTTATTTGTACATTTTCACTACAGTCATGAGAATCCTTACTCTGACCACATCCACTGACATTGTGTTCAATTTTAATATGTCAGTTTCAAAATTAACACATATCATCACAGGAAAGAATTTTATGTATGTAATTTTATGTGTGTAATGACTTGGGGCAGTTTCTTTTGTTTTTAGTCAAATCATGTTTGACACACACCCATCATTTTTTTTTTTTTTGGTTTTTAGTATAGTTAATGCTGTTATTAATTCTTTGAGAATTAATAACACATATGTGTGCATTGTGTTTTTCGATCATATGCACTCTCTGCTTCTCTCTCTAATTCCTCCTAGATCCTTCAGAGCCCAGAAACTGCTTGTCGTCCTCTTTCCTTGGTCTTCATAGCCCAAGTCTGACTCATACTGCATATGCTGTCAACACTCACTCTTGAACCCCAAGGAAGCCTTTGCCATCAGATTCACGCAACAGAGGAAAGAAAACACAGACAACACGACATAGAGGATTCAAATCTGAATTGTCTAGGTTAAATGACTCCAAGGGGGAGTGCTTTGCTGTCTCTCCTTAATGAGCACAGACACATTTTTGGTGACGCGGAGTCAATCACAAATGTGTTTGTTTAATCTGAGAACTGGAGGAAAGCTACACTTTAAAGTAATGGACTTGGTTGTTCGAAGAAAGAAATCTCTCAAGATAGGGAAGCTTTTAGTTTGTTTCGTGGTGTCTTAGTTTACTTTTCTATTCCTGTGAAGAGATACCATGACGAGGTAACTTATAAAAGAAAGTATTTAATTGGGGGCTTGCTTATAGTTTCAAGTCAGGTGAGGGCCTTCATGGTGGGGAACATGTTAGCAGGCAGGCATTGTTCTAGAACAAGAGTGGAGAGCTTACATCTTATGAGCAAGTTGGAGGCAGAGAAAGGGGGGAGAAGAAGTGGGAGAGGCACAGGGAAAGGGAGGGGAAGAGGAAGGGAGAAAGAGAGGAGGGGAGGGACAGGTTGAGGCTGGCATGGATTTTTGAAACTTCAAAGCCCATCCCTAGTGACACACTTCCTCCAACAAGGCCAAACCTCCTAATCCCGCCTAAATAGTTCCAGAAAACAATTGGAGTCCAAACACTCAAATTTCTCATTCTCATTCAAAGCACCACACATACGTGCTTTGGTTACTTTTTACTTTATGGTTACTTTCTCTTCCCTCATTCAAGTCTATAGTAAAAGAGAGATGAAGAGCAGAAAGATATGGAAAATGTGGTTTAGTGATATGTCTGAGAAGGTTTAAACTTTTAGACAAGGAGAATGTGGATGACAAAGTATCTGTAATTTTTAAAGAAATTAACACTGCTAAAGAAAAATCTCATGGTTTCCACTGGAACAATAGGAAAGATTCCCTTGGAACAAGACCCCATCCATGGGTGGTTTCATCTTGTGGAAACCCAAATTTGAAAAGAGAGTCTAAACTGAAAATGCCGCTGAAGCATTTCCCTCTCAAAAACAACCGCACAGGGAAGCGTTTCCCCAGAGTCAGCATGCAAAAGCTAGCGGAGCTGTAGCTCAAGGAGGGCAGGCTCCACCCCAAGCTGGTAGCAGAATGTGGCAGCAATGAGCATTATCTACATGGTACCAGTTTTGTAGGCACGAAAGGTGCAATGTTGAGGGGTCACAGAGTCTTGTGTCACGGTTCCAGAGAGCTGTCAACGATAGACAATCTGTAGTAGGATATAGACAATATGTAGTAGGTTGTAGACAATATGTAGCAGGATATAGATAATACATAGTGGGATGTAGACAAGACGTAATGGGATGTAGACAGTATGTAGTGGGATGTAGACAGTATGTAGTGGGATGTAGACAGTATGTAGTGGGATGTAGACAAGACATAGTGGGATGTAGACAGTACGTAGTGGGATGTAGACAAGACATAGTGGGATGTAGACAGTATGTAGTGGGATGTAGACAGTATGTAGTGGGATGTAGACAACACGTAGTGGGATGTAGACAGGAAATAAAGCCCTTCACCGTAGAGTCCAATTCAAGATTCTGGCCAGCAGTAAAGCAAGAATTCCAACAAAACAAATCGCTTAAGGCCTTTTCCACTTTGAGCTGTAAACCTGTAATTGTCTAGGAATCTCTGCAGAATCCCATTTACAGGAGGACGACACAGGCTAGACAGACCTCTTGTGCAATGATAGGGGCTCTTGGTTCTCACCTTATCAGGTTAGGATTCCACCCAGAGTCTCCACAGCAGCCTCCCTTACCTCACTTATCAAAAGAGAGAGGAAGGGAATGTTTTCTTAGCAGCCCTGGAAGATGTGAACTGAAAGCCATCGAGATGAAATGATATGCTGGTGGGTAACGCCCGAGACAACTCTAATTCTCCCTTGAGAACTCTATCCCCATTCTTGCCTGTGTATTATTTCCTACAGGTCTCTCAGAGAAGCTCACACACTTTGGTATATATTCTTTCTCCCTGAGCAACCCTTTGCTCCTGACCCTTTGTGCTTAAGCCCAGGCTAAAATGTATTCATATATCTCCAATTCTGCTTCATAAACTGGCTTGTTCTAGAATCATTTTCAGTGTCAAAGTCACAAACCCCAAGTGGGCTCAGTCCAAGGTCTCCAAAAGTCTCCAAGCTGCTGAAGGTGGCAGTGGTGAGCTATGTTTCTGTCCCTTCACCACTGACAGAATCTACCAATCTTTTCTTCCCCTGATCGCTTTTTGTTTTTCTCAATCTTCTTCTATATTAAAGGTATTATATGCTTTCCCTTCTGTAATATTGTGCAAGTGTTTTCCATATTTGCTTTTGCCTATGGACTTTATCCTTGCAATCCTTTGTTGGTTTGAACACTTTAATTTTTATGTAATAAAGCTAATCTGAATTTTTAAATAGGTGTTCTTGCACACATATTACAGATATATTTTTTCATGAGAATTATCTTTCATGGTTTCAGTTTGTCTGTAGTCTTTTTGGCATGCATTGTGCTTTCTTTGACTTTTCTTTTCTTGCCTTTCTTTCTTCCTTCCTCCTCATTCCTCCCTTCCCTTTGTTCTCTCTTTTTCTTATCACCCCTCCCATTCTCTCCTCTGGCCAGCAGTGAGGCAAGAATTCCAGCCAAGTGAACAACTGCTTGAGGTTTTCCCCCTTTTCTGGCTACAATCCTGCAGTTCTATAGGAATCTTGTAACAGGAGGAGCGGGCTGCTTGTCTTCTGACTGCCCAGCTAGCTTACACCTGAAATAATCACACAGAAACTGTATTCATTAAAACACTGCCTGGCCCATTAGTTCTAACCTCTTATTGGCTAACTCTCACATCTTAATTTAACCCATTTCTATTAATCTGTGTATCGCCACAAAGTCGTGGCTTACTGGGAAAGATTCAGCATGTCTGACCTGGCGTCTCCATGGCGGTTCTCTCTGACTCCCAGAATTCAGTTCTGTCTCCCCACGTACCTAAGTTCTGCTCTATCACCAGGCCCAAAGCAGTTTCCTTATTAACCAATAAAAGCAACACAAATACAGAAGTACTCCTACACCAGATTCTCACTGGGATCTCATTTGCAGGAAGAGGACGTAGACCTCTGTGTAATGATAGGTTTCATGGATTCACCTTATCAGATTATGATTCCATCCAAAAGGTCTCGGGATCAACCTCACTTATCTCACTTACCAGAAAAGAGAGGAGGGGAAATTTTTCTAAACAACCTTTTAAGATGTGATCTGAGAACCATCCAGATTATATGTATAGATGACCAACTCTGTTTCCATTCCTGGGTGTATCTCTATTTTCTCCAACTCAGAGATGGCCACACCCATGCTCCTGGCTTTCACTGCTTGCAATTTAACTTTGGGGCTTGAGTATTCTAGGGGACAGCTTTTGTCATTGAGTTTCATCCCTCTTTTGCATGTGCTGCTTTATAGGATTTCAATTTATTTTTTCTGTCAATTATGAAAAGGAATCAGCTTTTTAATTGGTATCTGGTACCATCATAATAGCATTCTAAGTTCCCACATATTTCTTCTTTTCTATTGTGTTCCATGTATCTGTTTGTATATTATTTAATGCTACTTATTATTTATATGATTTTTGAGTTTTGTGCCACAATAACATCTGGTTATGAAAATTCATATGTATTGCTTTTTAAGGCTTTCTTTGTTGTAGACTTTGTATTTTTACATAATTTTCAAATAAGAATTTGAGGGGCTCAGAAAATTCATTTGGAATTTTAATAGGAATCGCATTGAATTAACATATCCATTTGTAGGTCTGAGCACGGAGTCTTCATGTGTTTAATTTGGAGGCCCTGTAGAATCCAGGGAAGTAGATAGGGAGTATTGATGGGGAGGGGAAGAAAATCCTTAAGAGGAGGGACAGGTAGAACCCAGGTGATAAGAAGGGGAAAAGGGAAATAGTGAGGACGGATGGTAGAGAAGAGGACAGCTGGAGAACTAACTCTGAGAACTTTGAAAGAGTCATATGGAATGCTAGTATTGTCTCTCATTTATTGTTTTGAATTTTATTTTGCATTCCAACCACAGTTCTTTCTCCCACCCCTCCTTCCCAGCCTACCCCCCATCCACTCCTCCTGACAGGTAAGGACTCCCATGGGGAGTCAACAAAATCTGGCACATTAAGTTGGGGAAGGACCAAGCCCCCCTCTGCCCACAACCCCATGCATTAAGGCTGAGCATGGCATCCCACCATAGGGAATGGGATCCAATAAGCTAGTTCATGTACCAGGGATAGATCCTGGCCCTACTGCCAGGGGCCTCTCAGATAGTCCAAGCTTCACCACTGCCTCCCACTTACAGAGGGCCTAGTTCAGTCCCATGGAGGCTCCATAGCTGCCTGCCTAGGGTTCGTGAGTTTCCATGAGCTTGGTTCAGCTGTCTCTCTAGATTTCTCCATTATGATCTTGGCTGAGATGCCTCAGAGGTTAAGAGCACTGGTTGCTCTTCTAGAGGTCCCGAGTTCAATTCCCAGGAACCACATGGTGGCTCACTACCATCTATAATGAGATATGGTGCCCTCTTCTGGTGTGTGAATACATAATAAATAAAGAAATCTTTAAAAAAAATTATTATTTTGTAAGCTTACTCCACACAGGAGATACTCATCTCAGAAGCCATTGTTTGTCAGATAAAAAGCCTGGTGCTAGGTGTGGAATACTTCCCTTCTTGTTATTGGTAAGGGGTAGCATAGAGAAATTGAACTCATTCAAAAAGAAGAGGATGGGAGTTTGGGGAGTAGGGTGGTGAGGGTGTATGTAGGAGGAATTAGGGGCAAGAATGGGGGGGGTAACTATGACCAAAGCACAATGTATGAAAATTTCAAAGAATTAATAAAAATAAGCTTTTGGTTATGAGCCTTAGCATTTCATGTCTAAGCCATCTCTCCAGAACAATGAAAATAATTTTTGAAAAGACCCCTTTATATCATTTGTTTTTCTAAGGCTGAAGTTACTACATCTGTATTGTGGTGGCAGCCAATATGTTGAACTATTTTTGTATGTAATCAAGTCAATATATTTAAATGCTTAGCACTGTGTGGTTGACATATAGTTTGTACCAAGTCTGTAAGAAATATGCTAAGCTTGAGAGAAAAAAGAGAGAGAGGTTTTCCAATTCAGGGCTGGAGAAATGGCTCAGCAGTTGAGTGTGTATTGCTCTTGCAGAGGATCTGAGCTCCTCATCAGAAGGCTCACAACTGCCTGGAACTACAGCTGCTGTGGACCTGAAATCCTCTCCTTGCCTTCACAGACACCTGCTCCCATGTGCACACGATGCCCCAACCCTCAACGTATATGGATGTCACTAAATCTAAAATACCTTTTTTAATTGAGAGAGAGAGAGAGAGAGAGAGAGAGATTTTCCAGGTTCAAGGTTCTCATGTTTTTATCATGACACTTTCTTCTAAATATTTTCAGGTTTGAGGGACTTCATTTTGGAGGAAGTTAGTCATCACCTTGTTTTAAGACAAGTCAAAAAACTGTGGGTGTAATTTGCATACTTGTTCAATCTATTTTCATTCCTTCTTTCCTTCTTTCTATCTTTTTCTTTCTTCCTGTCTTCTTCTTCTTCTTCTTCTTCTTCTTCTTCTTCTTCTTCTTCTTCTTCTTCTTCTTCTTCTTCTTCTTCTTCTTCTTCTTCCTCTTCCTCCTCCTCCTCTCTCTCTCTCTCTCTCTCTCTCTCTCTCTCTCTCTCTCTCTCTGCAATGCTTTGGTTTGAATGAATCTGTGACTTGTGTATGTTACTCAAGCTCTGTTCCCAAAGGAGCAGCTCCCTCTCCCAGATAAATCTGTTTGGATAGGTCGTTAGGCTTTATATTTGTTTCCATTGGGAAGGCCACTCATGTTCTTTATCCATTTCAGTATCTCCAAACTTCAGCCTTGTCCCTGTTTCTGCAGGCCCTGGTATAAAAGCATAAAAGAAGGGTCACACAGCACATATCTAGACATTTACATCTCCCTAAGTGGGCAAATATGCAGTGGCAATGACCTGGAAATTCAAGTTTCAAGTTTAAAATCCTTAGTTACTTCTAAGCATAACACCCCACCCTGTGTGTGTGTGTGTGTGTGTGTGTGTGTGTGTGTGTGTGTGAGAGAGAGAGAGAGAGAGAGACAGAGAGAGAGACAGAGAGAGAAAGAGAGAGACAGAGAGAGACAGAGACAGAGAGGCAGAGGACAGCTTTTGGGAGTTGATTCTGGATCTTTATAATGTGAGCTATAGAGATGCAGCTCAGGTTGTCAGGGTACCAGCCCCTTCACAGCAGAACATGAGTCAGCCTCCAGTTAATGACCTGTCCCTTTCGTTTCTAAGTCCCATCTCCATGAGGACTTTCCATGTAATCCCTGTGTCAACCTTGACTGACACACTATAAACCCTATCTACAGACTACAAAAAGTGGCTCTGGTGGCCTTGGTGTCTAGTGTTGTTCACTCACAGTGGAGTCTACCTGGAGAGGAGGCCTGTGCAGGGGCTAGAAGCTTGCATGGGATTCTGTCTACTACAGTTGAAGGAGGAAGAATGGACTCTTAAGGGGCACTTCTCTAATGATGTCTGGACTCACTGGGAGGGTCCTGGCTAGAGGGAGGCTGGAATAGACTTCCCAGTGTTGCCCAGAGCTGGGGCTCTGTCTGCATTTAAAATAGGGGTGGGTTGGGTGCTAATATTCCTTTTTGACACTAAAGACATATTCTTTTCATTTAATTTCCAAGAGATACAGTTGCTGCCTGAGGTGGTACGGAGGTGACTTTTCTATTTTGGGAGTAAAATGAACTGTAAATCATGAGAAGAGACATCTCCTTGGCAATCTCTTTTTGTTCTGTTCTTCCCACACCATGCAAATAGGAACTCAAGCTCCCTATTTAATGACAGTGGAGCAACCTTAAATAGATGCTGGGCAGTGGGGAAAAGAGATAAACTTTAGTCAAAACCTCGCTTAATATAGTTAGCTGCTTTAAAACCCACTGCTCCTGAATTTAAAAGAAAATAACATATTGATTTAATTATGTGGGTATGGATGAAAGTTCCTAATTATGAAAATCTCTTCATCATTGATTTTTGCAGGGGTTTCTGTTCTGCCCCATTCCCACAATTGTTAAGTCCCAAAGAAATCACACAGAGATCTAAATTAGTCATAAACTGATTGGCCCATTAGCTCAGGCTTCTTATTAACTCTTGTAATTATATTAGCCCATTATTCTTGTCTATGCTAGCCACGTGGCTCAGTACCTTATTCAGTGAGGCAGTCACATCTTACTTCTTCTGTGACTGGGTCACGACTGAAGACTAGGACTTCCTTCTTCCCAGAATTTTCCTGTTCTTGTTGCCCTGCCTCTACTTCCTGCCTGGTTGTCCCGCCTATACTTCCTGCCTGGCTACTGGCCAATCAGCGTTTTATTAAAATACAATTGACAGGGTATAAACCATTGTCCCACAGCAATTGATATTGTTTACAATTTATGTAAAGGATGAAAGGAGTCTCATCTTAAGGAGTATGGTGGGGATGGAGTGTGCTATCTGAACCTTATTCCTAATTTGTTAAACTGTGCACTGGGATGAATGGCACTCAAACAGATTTTTTACTCGGAGTGATAGAAGTACTATGTTTCATAGCAATGAGCAGAGGGTGCTGGGATTTTATAGGTTTGCAAATTTCTAGACTGAAGTTTACAGGGCTTTTGTTTTTTTGTTTGTTTGTTTTTCCTGGGTGTGTTTGGGGTAAGAAGGGAGCTCATGAGTGGCTATTACTGTTGCTGGAGGCACCGAGAGACCTCCTTTCTGTGCACAAGCCCAGACATTTGTCATTCCTCATACTGCAGAATCTAGAGTGACCCATGTCATAGACAGGCTCCTGAGAAAATTGGCATTTCTTTTTACACAAGTATTTAGACCACAGCATGCCTTAGTTGTGTTTCAGGGATAACAAGACATGAAAGAAAAAGAAGAGTTGTGTATCTCTTTTCATAAGTGGTGTTCTACCCGAATTGTGATTGATGATAATGCTGCCTAAAACATTTTCACCTGCCGGCAACTTGTCCACTCTATCTCTGATCAAGACCCATGGAAACACATTGCGATGCAGCTGTGCTATTAAAAACCGACTCTGGGATGGCCAGTGAACAAGAGCAGTGAACTTATTCGAATCAAATCGAATCGAATGAGTGAAGTGTGTGAGATCCTGGCACTTTGTGGTCTTCCCTCTTTTCATCAAGGATTTCCCCAGCTACTTCAGCTATTCCATTTCCCAACAGCCAGGCCATGTTCAGGCATTCACACACCCTAAGATGGAACCGCTCGCCAGTGTCCTACTCCCATTAGTGAGGACAGATGCCATTCTAATTGTTAAGTATTTTGAATCTTACCTTCATCACTCCTTTCCCCACACAACTTAGGAAAGTATTTGTTTTCCATTTGTTTACATGTTTCAATGAATTGACATATTCAAAGACACTGCCTTGGAGAATGCTTGATCAACTCTGCTTGGAGCAGGAGCCCTGTAAGGTGGCTAGGATGCTGACAAGGTTGGCTGAGTAGAAAGGACTGTGCATCTCTTGGAAGTTGGACTTGGAGAGAATTTCCTGGTATAAAATGCTTTCTCCCATCTGTGCACATCAAAAACTTATAGCATATTGATTCCTTTGGCTTCCATTATGTTTTTTTTCCCCCAAAGCAAGTATTTCTGGGAAAGAGAACAATAAGTTCAAATCACTTTAAATTATTAGACCAATTTGGATATTAATAACATCAAATGTAGTAATACAAATGCATTGAAAAGAATTGAAAGATAACATAAAACTAGGGTATGATAGCCATGTATTAAAGTGCTAGAATCTGTAAAGAAGTTTGAGTAGAAGCGGGGTTGCCCACAGTATTAGGGAGAGTCCAAGGCTGGAGGGAGGGGTTCCTGGAAGCTGCCACTGGCCTCCTTTCTGAGTGCCCAGGGAGGTTTTTCAGAGTCTGATTGAGTAGACAGTGGCAGTAGGATTTATTTTAGTTATGTGATATGTCATCTTCCCTTGCATCATGACTAGAATCTGGACATGTTCAAAGATCTGTATTCTGTAAGACAGCCTTGCTATCTTGAGAATTCTTATACCTGAGAAACTTTTACCAGAAAGTTGTAGTAGATGTCAAAACACTGCTCAAATTTATCTGTGTCTATCTAATCACCAATTTCACTGTTGAGACAGGATGTATAGAATTTAGGCTAATTATGGGCTCCAGTATGGAGCCCCAATACATCTTTCTATGTATATGTTTCCTAGCAATTAAGCTTCAAAGAGTTAATTAGCCCCCTTGTGCCCCAGTGTCCTCATTTAAAATTTGAGGATACTAGCACTACCTACTACTACTACTACTACCTAGGATAAAGCTCTTGTACCCTGAAGATTTGTCACTCATATTGGTTTAATAAAATATTGATTGGTCAGTAACCAGGCAGGAAGTATAGGCAGGGCAACCAAACTAGGAGAATTCTGGGAAGAGGAAAGGCTCAGTCTGCAAATGTAGCAGATATGTCTGTTGCTATTTGCTATTGTATTTAACTGTGTGTAATTGTTATCGTCTTAAACTGCTCTTTCAGGGTAGCAAGTATTAAAGAAGTAGAGAGAACAGACTATGTATGGCATGGAAGCTGAAAGGTGATTACTGAGGGTGGAAAGGTACCAGGCAACTGGGCAGGCCAGGGGGACTGAGAGAAGCGGAGAGGGGAACATCCACAAAACAAGTCAGTCAGCATAATAATTTGTCTACTCATTTTAAGAATAAGTAAACTCTAGAATAATGGAAAAGATCTCATTTCAGAATCCCTTCCTGTAGTCACCTGCATTTAGACATGTCACCCACAGGGTGGAGGCAAAGGGTTTTATTTGAAACAGGCAAGTTCTTTGTAGCTCAGCATCCAACAGGGATAGTACAGCAATCCATTCTTCTGATGTTGAAGACTGATGAGCCAGGCATTTAATTTAGACATTAAAAACCTTCTTAAGGGCTTGAAGAATATAAAAACTTCCACTGCAGATACATGCTAGTAAGCTTAAATTATGGATGGGGTGCTGTTGGTGGGAGGAAAGAGCAATTGTGATTAGGTGGCTTTTCTAGTAGGAAAAAGAATTTTTTTAAATATTGGAAGAAATAAACAAGGATGAAACAGCCTTTGGAAAAGGAAATATTTTTATTTGAGTACCCATGATTGGGAAAACTTAGTGTAAGATGAAAGTGTCACTCTGTCATTAAGGAAAAAAATGTTTAAAATGCAGTAGCAGCTACAGTAAAAGCAGCCATATCAGCTTGTCTTTGCTGAAGTGTGATCAGTTACTTAGCCAACAGGTGAGAGCCATGAATTGGCTGTTCTTGGGATTATGGTTGTACAGTGAGTGTTACTCAGAGGTGACGTTTGGGAGAGAGGAGTTTGTATTTCCGTATAATTCTCTGTATGATGCTAATGTGTTTTGTGAAGGGGGACCAGAGACTTAACAAACAACCTCCCAAACCTCTGTTCCAAACCCTTGTTTCTGTCTAGCCATCTCTTTCCCAATGGAAATGGATAAATGTCAAATCTGTGTTACTTGATCAAATTCATGTGTTACTTGGTATTATCATCCTTGAATTAAATGACATAAATGTTTTTCCCATGTTTCAAAATCTGAATCTTCAGAATAGTGAACTTTGCTTCTGGAGAATTTTGTGATGAGGTAACTAATTCTTGTGGAGAGTGTTTGGGACCATTAACTTCACGTGTAAGAACCATCTATGTGATGATCTAAGCATCCAGAAAGCATGGGGCCTAGTACTACAATGCAAAAGACTTAACACCCTACAAAGGACAGCAACAAAAAGTGTGTCTGCCAGTTAAATTTTGTACATTAGCCTGAGCAGGCTTTGGTGAGAATTTGGTGAAAGACAAAGATAGATGTTGTAGTGTGATTAACATTTACCATGATCCAACTCAAAGAAGATGGACATCCAATTTGTTGCAGACCTTAAGAAAAGAAACAGAAAGTTTCAGGCATGGAAGGATTCTACCTCATCTGTAGCATGGAAATCCTCCCTCATGCCCTACACTGTCAGCCTGCCCTATGGATGACAAGATAGATTGGCTTCACAAAGGGATAAGACAATGCCTCAAAGCCAATCTATCTTGTAATTTCCTAGGAGAACCCTGGTGTACAACTTATATCATTCTTAGAAACACGAGAGTTTTGTTTCCTTTCTATACAGTGAGGACTCAGATAAAGTTGACAACTAAAGTCATAAATCATTGAAAGCTTATAAAAATTATCTCTTGGAATCATCTATGGTTGACAGTAAATGAAAATGAGAAACCATCCCTTATGTTGGGCAGCGCTTAGGGAGTCTCCTATCAAGACGACTCCATAGGAAGTGGAACAACAGTGGCATGATTACAGGCAGAAGATCGAACCTAAAACTCCTACCGAAGTGATGGAACACTGTACTAAGTGATTCTCAATATAAGCAGACACAGTCAAGATGAGCCCAATAAAGCCAGTGAAAATACCATTTCACTCAGCCACGCCAGATTTATCAGCTACTTAGTGCCAAAAGTTCTCAGTACTCAGTTCTATCTGATCAAGCATAAAAATACTTGAGGAAACTGGAGCAATTTGTAGTAGTTCATGCATAAATAATTTGTGAATGCAATGTCTCATCTAGAAACAGGGGCATGATTTCTCGGAAATTGGCAGAGTAGCAGTTCTGGGCAGTACTCACACAAAGGGGCCGGTAGGTAAATAAATTTGAGAAATGGTGACTTAGATACAGTAAATTATGGCTCTCCAAAGGAGAGGTGAATTTCCAAAACAAATTTGATTGATGAATCTGTCCTTCAAATATGCCCACTAACCTTCCGTGGGATGTTAGTTGGAGGTCTGTCTGCCCTGCTTTTTGCTTCCTATAACCTTGAACACTAGTTATTTTTTGTTTACTTGTCTGTGTGTCTCTGGCTATCCTGGAACTCTCTCTGTAGACCAGACTGGTCTTGAACTCAGAGATCCACCTGCCTCTGTCTCCCAAGTGCTAGCATTAAAGACCTGCACCACCACTGTCCTGCTGAGCACTAGTTCTTTATGGAGTCTGTCTTCTCATATTTTGTCAATGATCTACTACTTGAAGTTATCTGAAACTTTAGTAAGGCTTTGTTTCCATGAGAGATAATTTTTCAAAAGTCTGAAATATCGCCTATCTATGGATAGTTGGTTTTTGACATTGTGACACCCAAGAACTGCATTTGAAGCTAATTTCTCATTTTGGAACCTTCGTATACCACACAGGGTGCAGGAAACAACTGGCTCATTCCCTTGGTAAAGGTGCAGGCTCTTTACTTGGTTTGAACAATGACATTCTCCTGCGGAACTTAGAATATTGGCAAGTGACAGAGTTGGTTGTGCTTAACTTGATTCCCATTATATATGCCAGAGAACATTTTTCGTTTTTATTGTATAACTACATCTGCAATGAGGCCAATTCAGATTTCCCAGTGCAATTAACACTAGAGAAAGCTTTCCTTGGATTTTATTAGCTTTATAGATATATTTACTCCAAAAATATATCTGTCTTCCAGGAAGAATATAGAATCAGGGCACCTTCATTTTCTCTGAGCAAAGAATGTACGCATAGAAATTCATGAGTATTGTACGTACATGGTAAATAAAGCTAAACTGAAAATATGTGATATTCTAGAACTTACTTTGCTAAATTGCTCTCAGGAGCCATTAGCAAGGCTAATGTAAAAACCTAAACCAAAATTAAAACAAACAAGACACCTAAATCTTCCCTCTCCGTTCCTGCTGAGGAGAATTTTTATTTGCAAGGCAGATAGATACTACAGAATTAACTGCTGCAGTGAGCAGCTGGACATGAGAGGGTGGACCTAAGAGGTGTTTTGTATTTCTTTTAAGAAGTGCGATATCCCAGGCTGTCTGTTGGCAAGCAGGCTAACTTTAATGATACCTACAAAGTCTGAAAAATAGTCAGAGAATGGAGTTGGGCCCGCTGGGGATTGTAGAGTTGGTGCTAATGTTGGGAGTGTTTTAGAGAAACAGCAGAGATGGAGTGAGAAGCCTGGTTTCTTTGGCTGGTGAGAACCGCAACAGCTCTGAAGATCAACATCACTCTCCATTGTGCTTGGGATTTGTACTATATTTCAATTTATTTATTTTTTTATTTATCACAATCATTGTAACTGGGAAAAATAGAATCATCTCGGTGGTCTTCCTGGAAGCTCAGTGGCTTGGCTCAGATTTGGCTACCAGTGACTGTTTTCCAGGGTGGTCCAGTTCTAGGTCTGTGAGAAAATAGGAAGAAATGGTGCATTTGAGAAACAGATGCATACAAGACCATATTCATTTTATGTTCATAGTGACCATAAAACTGTCTGGCATGACCCATTTATCCTTTATTTGTGGCTGGGGGAGGTTGGAATTTAAGAAGTTTCCAATACTCAAAGCAAAAAGATATCCTTATTGCTATGCCTAGGTGCATAGTACAAAATCCAGTGAGGGCTGCTTGACTGTCTGCTCTATGGGAATAATTACTGTCAGAGCAGAAGAGAAACAGTGGATAAAAGATCTGTGGCTATGGTTTGGGTGTTGACTATCCTACAGAGGTCATGTGGTCCTATGCTGATGAGTTTTATGTCAACTTGACACAAGCTAAAGTCATCTGAGAAGAGGGAACCTCAATTGAGAAAGTGCCTCCTTAAGCTCAGGCTGTAGGCAAGCCTGTAGAACGTTTTCTTAATTAGTGATTGATGGGAGTAGGTCCAGCCCTTTGTGGGATGGACCATTCCTGGACTGATAGGTCCTGGGTGCTATAAGACAGCAGACTGAGCAAGTCGTGAGGAGCAAGCCAGTAAGCAGCACTCCTCCATGGCCTCTACATCAGCTCCTGCATCCAGGTTCTTTCCCTGCTCGAGTTCCTGTCCTGACTTGCTGTGACGATAAACAATGTTGTGGAAGTGTAAGCTGAGTAAACCCTTTCCTCCCCAACTTATTTTGGTCAAGGTATTTCATCACAGCACTGGAAACCTTGACTAGACAGATGCCAAGGAAATGGATGGAGCCTTGGAGAGGTGCAGTGAAGTAGGATGTCCCTGGGTCCTTGAGGATAGGTGTGTCCTTAAATGGTCACACTAGACCATTCCTCTCTTTCTCCCTTTCATTCCTGACTATGAGGTCAGCAATTTGCTGTCCCCGTGTTTCCCACCACTGCCATGTGACACCTGCCTAGAGGCCTAAAAGCAGTGGGACACCATGAAACTTTGGGACGGAATACCTTCAACAGTGAGAGGAAATCAACCTTTAAAAAAAATAAGTTTATTATTTTGGGTATTCTGTTACAATTATGAAAAGCTGGATACTAATGCTTTTGGTCATGGAATTGAGAGAGCAGTTCAGTGGTTTTTACTTTAGTAAGGCACTGTTGAGTAAGAAATGGGTATTTTTCTGTGCTTTGTCTTTTTTTTGTTGTTGTTGCTGTTGGGTTGTTGGTTTTTATTTTTTTATATATTTACAAAAAATCTTGTTTATATTATGGCAAAACTCATTTGTCCTTGTTCTTTTTCTTTTCTAAGCTATCAGGAAGAAAATTTTCACCTGCTACTTTGTTCTCCGAGTTTATGCCTTGGAGAGAGGACGTGACAGAACACATGGACATGCGCTTAGTGTCATTTATTAGGTCTCTGTCACACTGCAAGCAGTCTGTGCATGGTGTGATTACCGTATCTAAAAAAATTTTTTCACCTACAAGGTAAAGAAACTCCTTTATCTTGGCAGTCCAGAGAACACTAATTTCTTTCAGGAAAAAAAAATGTCTTGCTTTGTAAGATTGAAATTCTTATTCCTTCCCCAATAGAGCATCAGTTTGGGGCCTTGAAGGCTTGCCTAAGAAAATAAGCATCAAGATGACAATTCCAGTTATTGAAACACTTTTAAGGCATGAAATAGAATGTATCTGTTGACTGTATAAGAGATAAGTCAGAGGTGTAGCTAGGGATGAGAACACGTAGAGACAAAATCTTTCAGGTTCTATTCAAGTCTCTAGTTATACACTAGTGGGCTTTCATTGAAAAGAGTAACATGGCCAGTCATAGTTACAGTAACAATGTTAGGGTGTCAAAACTGTAGAAAAGAATGAATATCTTCCAATTTAAGATATGATGAAAAGACTGGTCTGTTTGGGGGACAGCACTCAACCTTTCTTCTGGTATCAGTGACTGCAAAGCTAGGTACAGAGTGGCCATAGCGGAGTCAGTCATCTCAGCGTGGTTCCCTGTTAGTGGAATGACTCCAGATTTATTCCACAGCACTACAGAATTTTCCCTGGAGCCCAAGAATCACAGTGTATGGGTTGTTGTTTGAAATTTAATAGAAAAGCTTAGAACATAGTATTGCATTCTAGACATGATGCCTCAACTATGTAACCTTGTGAAGAAGGTGGGATTCTTTTTCAGTGCCAAAAAATCATCTTGATACAATTGACTGTTAGTAGCTCTTCATTCCAGATTGTGTTCCTGACCAGCAGGACACAGCTAAAATTGAGTTCAAAATATTCAATGCATTTTGTACAAATTTATGGAAAAAAGATGTAAATGATTTTTGATTTTTTTATTCAGGTGATCAAAATGTGTTCCAGTGATTAAACAATTTGATAGCATAGAAGCTTAGAGATTATTTAAGGTTAAAGAAAAGTACTAACTGAGGGGAAATGACACAAAATACTCATAGAAGATGAAGATAATCGCTATCACCTAGAATAATTAGTATTTTAGAATTTTCATCAGTGGGTTCCTGTGTTAAAATTGAGTTTATCTCTTGACTTTGTTAGCATTAAAATATCCCTGAAAGTTGTTAAGTTAAAAGAAGCTCTCTTAAAATATATTAGTTTCATGTTATTTACTTTCTGTTCAAAATATACTTATATATTTTGTGTGTATCGGGTGCTCATGGGCTATGATGCATTTGTGTGGAGGCCAAAAAACAACTTGTAGGAGGTCCACCATGCTGGGCCAGGGGGTCAACTGGGGTCGTCAGGGTTAACCACAGGGACCCTTACATGCTGAACCATTCCACCTACCCTACTTTGCTTTCTTAAGTGTTTTTTTCCTTATGTTTCAGTGTGTCCTCTGAGAGGCTAAAACTATCTTTCTAAAACTTTAAGAAAATGTCCTCTGAGTTACTGGGAAAAAAACAGCTTGACGTAAACAAATTCACACAGAAATGATCATAAGGCCTTTTAAACAACCCTGATCCTTAGTTAGAGCTTCTGATGCCTTGAAGGTGGCTTGTGAAGAAGCCATGATGTACTTGAAGTTTCAGTCTATTGAGATGCTTACTTTATGTACATACTGTGAAAAGGGAGACTGAGTTCACTTGAACAGAGGTGTAGATAATGTATCAGTAATGATCCAGAAGCTAATTTAACTCTATATCACACAAACCCTGAATAACTTGTTATTTTGAGTTCTATTTTTCAGAAGGTAGAGAATTTACTTTGTCATTAGTCTGGGTTCTGAATTTTAGGAGTTGAAGTAGCAGTGGCAATGAATGCTCTTGCTAGTGCCCCTGCTGGTATTTGCTTTATTATGTTTTAAGAGACACTAACGCTGAAGTAGATGCTGAAGATTTCATTTATAAAGGATGAAATGCGAGCTGTAGGGAATATGGATCAGTTGGCTCAAGCTGGCAAAGACAAATAACTGGAGTGGGGATTTTAATTTAGATTAGATGATTCTAGAAATGAGGGTTTTTTTTTTGCCCAACTCCATAAAAAACCTAACACAAATCAAAATCATTGTTCACAACATTTTAAAATCTCAACTGTAACAATTTTTAATGAACACCATTGAACTGTCAAAAAAACTTTTGTTGAAATGTGCAGAGTTGAGATCACCTTCAGATTAAAGTGTGGGTTATTTACAATTAGAGTTTTGCAGACTAAATATATTCACTGGTCACTTTTAAATGCTAGAAAGCATAATATCTGAAGAAAGCAAGTGGCGTTCTAACTGGAGAACTCTGCTGTGAGTTTTAATGCCTGATGGCCCCATCTTTAACCTGTTTTCCTTTTGATGTGCACCAGGATCTCTCCCATGACATTTATGGTATCATTATCCTAGATAATGGTATTATTATGGATAAAGTACTGGGATGGGTACCTGAGAATCTGGAATTAATCTTAAATATGTCAGAAGTCACCTGTGTATTTCTGTAAGCACTGAAGCTTTCCTCCAGGCTTAGTATGCTCAACTGAAAATTGAATTGAAATGGATAATAAATAGGATAGAGAAATTGGGTAAAGTTTGTGTTCTATTCTAAGGTTTATAAAATACATGATAAAATTCTGGATTCTTTGATGATGTGTTTTAAATGTACTTACCCCAGACAGTACAGATGCACTGCATCAGGACTCCAGGATGTCTCTCATTTCAGCATCAATCTGATGATGAAAAAGAATGTTCTACAGTTTATCAAGCACTCTATTTACAGGCTACTGGGTCATGCAGAATATGCACAGCATTTTGAAACCTTGTCAGGGGATAAGATTATAATGAAAACACATGTTTTCATTGTAATTTTCATTAGCCATGCTTCTTATTTGTTTATCTTTGTATAGCCCCTTCCACAGTTTACAGTCTGATAACAATAGAATGTAGTACATGCTCATTAATGAATGCACAGAACAGATAACAGAGGAGCTGGCTTTCTACACATGGAGTCCTAGAGGAGCTGATTCTATTCTTAACCTTAAAGCCTGGTGAAAGAAATACAAAATGAGTTAGTCATTATCTGCACACAATGGGGTGAGAGAAGAGAGCAAGTTTAAAGTTTGGAAGGTTGAAAGTAGTTTAGGAGAGTCTCACAGAGGCACAGAACTGTCACAGGAGGTCTGCTGCAGAAGAAATTAAGGATCAAAATCTCTTGATTGTAAAAAAAAGAAAAGAAAATCAGACTTTGATATTAAAACAATGAAGAATCACTGGAGGAATATTTAGCCTTGTGTTTTTATAGAGGTTATTGTGATCTCAGCATAGAGATGGGATTCAGTGTGAGGCAGTAGAATTAGCCTGGATTTGGGAGGTTTATTGTGAAGGTGTAATCCAGGGTGCAGACTACAGAAAACGAGGACAAAGAATATTGAAAAATATATAATAGGGACTAGGAAATATCCAGAAGGCAGAGTTGGTAGGACTTAGGATTTGATTTAATATATTTAGAAAAAGATGAGAAATTAAGTATCACTAAATTTTCATTTGGAGACAATGGGTAAATGATGCTGATATGAGTCATGAGCTTGCAAAGCAAGAAGGTTTTAAAAGGAAAAATTTTGGTCATACTGAATATGAGTTTATTGTGCTATAAGCAAATCTCTTGTTTAAGGTATTTTACCTATACAGTCATTAAAAATGTAAGATAAAGTTCTAGTTTTTGAAAGCTATTATTATAAACTATATAGGACAATCAAGAAACAGGTCAGTAGCTAGTCATTTATAACAATCAAATTTTTAGATAGATATGTTATCTAGGTAAAATAGATATATTTTGGACAGATGGTCTTCAAATACTTCAAAGACCTATAGAATATGACATTTAAAATGTTTTGTTAGGGATTTTCATGACAATGAGACACATCTGCTCCTGGCAGCACCAATTTACTTCAGAGACAATGGGCATTGAAGAAACTATGTATGGAGTTTGCTGTCATTGTAGCAAGATTAGTAACTTAGACAAGAAGCTGCTCTTGCTTGAACTGCTTGACAGTATGCTATATAAACTGGACATGCAGGACCCTCAGGAAGGGGACCAGTGAACTTTGCTAGACTGCAAAAGGCATGATAGTCCTTCAGGGTTCCTGCTTCACAGAAGAAACTGCCAGACATTGGTGTAGGAGGTCCTTCTATATTTCTGTTGCTTTCAATGGTTAAATAAAGAGACTGCCTTGGCCTTTTGATAGGGCAGCCCTTATGTGGGCGTAGTAGACAGAATAGAATGCTGGGGGAGAGAAGGCAGTGGGGCAGATGCCATGATTCTCCCAGCCAAGACAGACGCTGCTTAGACTCATGCCGGTAAGCCACAGTCAAGTGGCGATACACATTAATGGAAATGGGTTAATCAAGATATGAGAATTAGCCAATAAGAGGCTAGAAATAATGGGCCAGGCATTATTTAAATGAATACAGTGTCTATGTAATTATTTCGGGTATAAGCTAGCCGGACAGACAGAAGCCAGGCAGGAGGGGACCGCTGCCCGCCAGCTTGCTCTCTCATTACTACAAGACATTCTGCATGACACAGAGGAAAGTGACTGACAAACTTCCAATATAGGGGAGACAATCTTTCAAATTTCTTGCTTTATTAAAAAGTCTGCCAGATGCTATGGGCCTGTAAGCTGAAGATAGATGCCCCAACATTGCAAAGGAACTTTGGGTGACTGTCCTGGCAGCCAGATGTCTTTTTCATTTCTAGAGGTTTTAGAAGACATTTGCAATGCATATTTGTTTATCTAAATAATAGTATATCCTTCTGGTGTCTTTGTTGAAGTTGAAGACTAGATAGTTATAGTTGCAGTTTTACTTATATATGATAGCATGTAAGTTAGTTATAAAATTTTGGATTTACTAAGATAGAGTAGATTATCGAGTATTTTCTTTAAATTTACCAGACACAAATTAATTGGAATTCAGTACATTGTGAATGTAATACTTACTTGATAATTGTTCTTATTGTGTACAGGGGACTATTTTTTCAGATGTGTGGCTTTTGTTTATACTGCATTTGTTTCATTCTGTGAAGCTGTGTTACTGTGCCTGTCTAAAGCACCTGATGGTCCTAATAAAGAGATGAGTGGCCAATAGTGAGGCAGGAGCAAGGATAGGTGGAGCTTACAGGCAGAGGTATAAAAAGAGAAATGAGGAGGAGAACAAGGAGCAAGAGAAGAAGGAGAGGAAGACATCAGGGGCCAGCCACCCAGTCAGTCCTGGGGAAAGAAGCAAAGAAAGGTATACAGAAATGGAGAAAGATAAAAGCCCAGAGGGAAAAGGTAGTTGGGATAATTTAAGTTAAGAAAAGCTGGCAAGAACCAAGCCATACTAAAGTCAGGCATTCATAACTAAGAATGAGTCTCCATGTGTGATTTCTTTGGGAGTTTGGTGGTGTCCCCCCAAGAAAAGTCAAAAGAGCAAAACTACATGGAACAGGAGGCCATTTAGACACTGATGGCACTCACAGAGAGAACACTCAGGGAAAAGCACCATAAACTTGAAAAGTAAAGACAGTGCAAAATGGAAATTTGAGGAATGAGTAGAGGATGAAGAAAATATAAGATAGACCAAGATAGGAAGACCATAGGCTAACAGAAAATGATAGCACAGATGCCATAAAAAGTCTATTAAGGGGCTGGGAAGACAGAGCAGGGAGTAAAGTGCTTGCCACTTAAGCACAAGGACTTGGGTTTGAGTCCCAGAACCTATCTGCAAAGCTGGATATGGTGGTGTATTTGAAATTCCAGACTGGGAAGGTGCAGATGGGTGGGATCCTGGAACTTGTTAGCCAGTCAGTGTAGCCTAATCAAAATGCGTGTGCATCCACATAGACACCAGAGCACATATATGTGCATGCACACATGAGCACGCACACAATACATTACTTCAAAGAGGAAGGAGTAGTTGTGGGTAGCACACATATGTTTCACAGAGGAGGCTGATGGGGACTGAAAGATGTCCATCAAGGTTAGCAAATGGTATGGTCTAGCTTCTGGTGGTGCCATACCACTACCAACACAGTCTCAGCAATGTTCTGACACAAGGATTGAGTAGAAAGTACAGGGAGTCAGAGGACATACTGTTTGACCAGAAAAAATAATAAGAAAAAAGGGAGAAAGAAAACTCTAAAGAAGTGTTTAAAGTATCATATTTGCTAGTTTTGATATAATGAAAAACAACTTTAGTATAAATTGGAAAGATTTAGCAAAAAAGATAGGGATGGATGCACGGAAAAGAGTCAGATGGAATTTAGAGTAGATACGACCAACCAGATGTGGTTCTTGCTGTTAATATTTTAGCAACCGTAAGTTTGGATTTTCAGTCAGTAACAATTTTTTGGCATCAAGACTTGGCTTTTGTCATGACTAGTGAAATTGGAGCTGCAATCTATGACAATGGCATGCAGAAAAGCCGCAGGAAGCTAACATGAATAAACACATGGTTTCCAGAACGGTATAGGATCCATTTCATTTAGTCCATCTATAACATGTATTTTAATGTACATAGTTGTTTTAGATTGTTCTATAAATGTTTAGGCAGAGAGCTATTGATTCTGTTTAACATATCATATGATCTTTGCTGGGAAACATGGTAACCTAAAGTGGGTATGCCATGTAGAGTATGCACTGGAAAAGAGCAGGCAGAAAGCAAGCATCGCTGACATTTGTCAGCCTAACTCCTACTTGGGCATTGGCAGCTGTTTCTGTTTGCTAAATTATAGTGAGCAACTCCATCAGCAGTTTTCTGACTCCCTGAGGCAAATGTATTTTGCTGAATTATTCTCACCAAGGTCCAAAAATGGAGTGGGGACATCAGACTTCTCAGAACTATCATACTCTTCAATTAAGGCAAAAGCAAATGCAGTGTAGTTCTAACTTTGGTCTCTTCTAAATAACTTAAATGGCTGTTGGAGAGTGATAGGTACAATAAGAAATGTAAACAAATGGGATCCTGTGTTCTGACAATGACCAACACATATCTACTGGTGGAGTAGGGCGGGTGCTGATTTGTTGACTGAGATACAAGTATCTTGGAAATCAGTAACTCTCAGGTCTAACATCAGTAAGGCAGCATAGCTAAACTGGGCTCCCTTTTCCCATATCTGTCGAGAGAGAGAGAGAGAGAGAGAGAGAGAGAGAGAGAGAGAGAGAGAGAGAGAGAGAACACAGTATAGCCTTCCACTGCTGTCTACAGGAGCCACCTTTGTGGTAGCAAATCGGGAAATACCACATACAAGGTTATCTTTTGCACAAAGTTAAAAAACAAGTAACAATATGGAGGCTGTTTCAAGAAAAGAGAGAAGAGGAAGGGACAAAGGAAGAATGATAGAGTTTGAATGATAGTGTTTGAATGATAGTGTTTGATAGAAAAGTTAATATTTAAAAATGATTACCACTTAATGTTAAAAAAATATTCCTTCATAAAATAATTCTTATGCTGAATAAACACTTATGTGGCCATTTTCCTATTATATTAAAACAAATTAAATGCAGCATTTTATAGTTAAAATACAAGATATGAATCGATCCCACTTTTCTACAGGTATTTCTGTTCATCAGTCTGCCTGGCTGTATGCATGTGTATCCATTATTTACACACACACATATTTAAGCTATAAAGTTGCATAGGCTCCATGTAAAGTGGACTCTAATACCTACACTGTTTCTTCGTTCAGTTTTAGAACCCGTTCCTGGATTCTAACCTATAGACTGAGTACAACCTGGAAACACTTTTTCTTGCTTTCTTAGTGAGATAACCAGCAAGGTCACCACCACTCCAGGACAGCCTGTCTCATGCATACACTTCAGGAACGTTCAGAACAGGGATGAAACATTGGTGCTCTGGAACCCTCTTGTGCTGAGGGGCAGAGGTGCGGCTTTCCTACCTGCGAGCTGCAGTAGAGGGGAGGTGAGTTCGGGGAGCAGCACTTGGAGGCAAAGTCTGAGCGCCTGTCCACCATGTCCTCCAGCTCCCCTGGAGAGGCGTTGGGCATTTTTGTCCTCAGTCTCTCTGCCAGTCTGAAAAACAGCTCTCTGTTAGGTTCCGCTGGAGGTATTATAGGGTCACTGCTTAAGCAAGATGACAGCTATTTCCCAACATGTTCCTTGGACATAGAAATACACGCCTGTCTTAGGAAACCTTATTCATAGAATGGATTTTCGGTGAGCCATGGTGAGCTTAGAATTGAAATCTATACCTCTTTCACCATCACAGTAGCCCACTTAGCGTGATTCATTGCTTACTCCAAGAAATATACTCCTAGACCAGTAGTGAGCAGTAAGGGGAAAATGGGAAAGACACTTCCAAATCCAGGACTTTCACAAGCTAAGGAGGATTTCACAGGGGTCACCAAGGAGATATCCTATTCTGGGATTCTTTAAGAAAATCTTTTTGTGAATTTGTGTGCTTACTTGAGTCCTAGATTCGAACTGATTTAAAATGGAAATTTATTAAGCAAAGTGAAAAACACCACAATCTTTTTAGAGATTTTCCCCAAGAACTCAGTACCATGCTTTTCATTATTATGGCCAATATTTTATCATTAATTTCTGCTTACAGTGAAATGCTTCCTCTTCCCTTTCATTGAGAAAATAACTGTTGTGTCGTCTTGCTGATAACTACCATTTTTACTTTCGGTTCATAAGGATCACATGCTGGTGGTGATGGCTGACACCAAGCCAGCATGAAAATTTGGTTCTTGGAGAACAAGCATTGGCGGACAACTGCAGGGGCATGAATATTGACCAACTATGTGCCTGTGTCTCTGTTTTGAGTCAAGTCAAATGTAACTGATCACTTATAATTTATATTCTTGTGGCTGTGCTTTAATTGGCCAACTTTTAAAACTGCAGCCTTCTGTATCGTCAGCTCAGGGCATCCTGAGTTTTCACTTGTACTTTTCAGTCACAGAATTAGATAGACAAGCAGGGCAGACACATTTGGAGGATGAAGCCACAAAGCCAGCCACTTACTTTTTCTTGTACTCAGTAAATGTGTTCTCAGAATAATCTGCACACATTTCTTGCCCCCTTTCAATGAAAGAAGTTAGTTGCTTCTTCAACAGGGGACTCTGTAAAAAAAAAAAAAAGCCCATCAACATTCCTTGTATGGAAACACTGTCCTGGTGAGGCCATTTGATCAGAATTCCAAGTCCCTGCACCAGGTATCAGCAAACAATTTTTTTTTTACATAAAGCCAGTTAGCAATTACTTTAGGCTTTGTAGGTCATATATGATCTCTATTATAGATATTCCACCCTAAATTGTTGTGGTAACAGATGAAGGACAAACAGCATGCATGGTGATGTTCTAATGCAACTCAATGGCCACTGTAATTTTAATTTAATTTCTACATAATAAAATATCAATCTTCTTTTGACTTCTTTTCCCTAAGTAAGTGCAAGGATACGATGAGTCATGTTTTCATTTTTAACCTGCAGGGCAAGCTTGCCAGCTTTGATCCATAAGCTGCAGCCTGCAATTCTGACCTATACTGTTGATAAACTTAGCCAAGTGTACCTGAGTGCTGAAACAGGCCGCGGAGTCCGGGGTTTCGCAGCATTCCCTGAGGGACTTCAGGGTGGTCTCCAGTACTTTGCTGAGGAATACTTCTGGCACCTGAGTCCTTCTGCTTAGTTCAAATGTGTACCTGGTGTCAGGCAGAAAAGGAGAGGATGCTTTGCAAGGTGTGTCTGGGGTTCAGAATCAGAAATGGGACCCATCTACTGTCTACTACTATTCTACCTGTCTACAGGGGCAGAACTGGCATCTTGTTTCTGATTGTCGTGTTGTTTTATTTGAGACAGTTTTACTCTGAAGCCCAATTCATTCTGTAACTCACAGTGGGATGACTCCTTCATCCTAGGACCCTCCCACTTCACTTCCTGCCTCAATCCCCCTGGTGCTGGGATTGCAGACATGGACCAGTATGCCTGGCTTTTTGGTTATGTTAATTTATTTTAATTTTATTTAAAATGTAATAACCTCTTTCCTCCCTTCCTTCTCACTCCTAAAACCCTTCTCATGTCTCTTCTACTCTGTCTCAAATTCGTGGCATGTTTTTCTCTAATTATTATTGTAACATGAATGTGCATGCATGTGACCAAATAAAACCTGCTGAGTTTATTTACTATTGTTTATGTAACTTAATTTAAAAATGACTTAACACAGACTCCCTATAAACTGACTTTAGATTAGATGTCATTTTCATAACAAATATCTTATTAATGCTTGGTTTAATAACTGTAATATACTTTACATACAACAGAACATGTAAACATATCCTGTTACTTTGAGCTCATATGGACATGTCCTTTGTGAGAGTATAACACAGTTCTTCCACAGCTAATATTAGCTGGGTACCTCAGAACAAGTTTTCTGTACAAAAATGTACACAAAATCGTTCACTCCATCTTATCTAACTATTGTCTATGAACTTACCAGATCAATTAGTATTTATAAGAAAACTGTACTTTAGTTTTTGTTTTGTCTAAATTCTACTTATATAGGCAGCTGACAGTCTAACCATTTTTTTCAAACTGTAAATCAATTTTGTGTTACAAGTGTGAAGATATTCATAATATATATAACACATTGTATATTTGCTTTGATTCTTTTTAGTTAACTGAGACAAGATCAGGTTTTGCTTGTCATCAAATTGTTATTCTCTGGAAGCTTGATAAACTTTCATCTGGTTGGTGTGAGAGTGTGTGTGTATGTTTATGCATGTGTGACATTTGGAATAGAATATGGTCAAACTGGGCAATAACATGATACATGTTTACATTGCCATGATATATATTACATGATTTGCATGGAACATTTTACTGTATTGAACATTTTTCTAGATGTATTTCTTACTGGCCATCTTTGCACTAAGTAAGGCAGTGTTGTCATTCCCAAGTCAGCTTAGAGAAATCCAGGCCAGAAAGGCCAAGCCCCTTCTACCACTGCACACTAGTCTCAGGGGACAGACTTAGGAACCACAGGCTCCTTCCTTATCCAAGTTTAATGGCTTGGAGTATTTTAACATCAGTTAACAAATACTTAAACTCCATAGATGCCATATAAAGAGACTTGCATTTGAGAAGAGGGACAGCTTGCTTTCCTTTGGTCTGGTGCCCTGTGGGGGCAGAACATAACACACACTGTTCCACTTACTTATCCATGGCTTGAGTGGTACTCTGGCCACACAGGTCTGTCTTTGTGGGCAACTTGATGGCTGGCAATTGAAGGGGTTCAGCCGCTGGCATGAAGTAAGTGCACATAAAAATGTTCATGGGTGTTTTCTCTTGACAGCACTCTTCAAACTTAGGATTCTTTGTGGACAAGTTGTCACAGATTTTTAATGTGTGTTCAGGAAGCTACAAAGAGATGGTAGAGTCAGGCAGTTAGTGTTCTTGTTGGGCTTACTAAAAATAAAATGTAGACTTTCGAACCCTGATATAATATTTATAATTGTCAGTGAGAATGCTCTTAGAAAACAAAGGGATGGGATACAGTGCTCAGGAAGAGAGCTTGTTAATACATGAAAGTTTATTGCACAAAAGTCTGATTTCACCTTGACAGAGAGAATGATGTTTATGAAAATTCCATATTGAAACTGAGTACTTCATGCTAGTAAACATCCCAGAATAACTTAATATAATGCTTAAAATAATTAGGATAAAGAGACTACTTAGCTATAATGCTATAAAGCATGTTATTGTTTAAAATTCAATAACTGAAGATTAGTTTAAAAATATGATGCACCTGGGGAGATGATGTAATACATAAATTGACAATCCCGTGTAGTCCTGCTGACATCATGCATCATTAAAGCAAAGCAACTATACACACAATTGTGTGGCTGTAATGGAAAAAGACTACACAACACAATGCAACCATGCTAAATGTTTCAATAAGATCTTGGAGACTGATCTTCATCTAATGTAATTACCTGAATTTGTATCAGCTTGAGAAAATTATGCAAACTAAGAAAGTAGAAAAAAAATCTGATGTGCTTACCAAATTGTACAAAGTATAATAAAAACATTACCAGACTTGGATAGTATCAGCACTAATAAGACTTTATGCCATAGCTCAATTTTAAATTGTGTTTAATTTAAATATAATACTGGAAACTATAACTAAATTTAAATAACCATGTGTGGGTAATGGATACTCTGTACAGTATAGGGCTTGGGAATATGGGAATCTTGTCCTTGTATGCATGTGGATTTTTGTCACTGGTTGGGTGGTTTCCAATGACCAACCCCTGTTTCCTCATCTGTGAGAGTTAAGAATGTATTTGTATTTTGTAAATGCATTTGAGGAGGATAGGATAATGCACAGGAAAAGCAGCTGCGAAGACTGGCAATCTGTTCACAGTACGCAGTACGTCACGTGATGCTGATCACGTGGACCACCTTACCTCTTTGGCCATGCAGTCCTCTGAGGTAGACTCACAACATCTGGACAGGATTTGAGTAAGATCTTCAGCTAGTGGCATAACAGCCTCCAGATTGGCAGTTGGCACTTTTTGGGCTAGTTTTATGAGATGGCTAGATAATTAGAAATGAATTTGTTAGTTCACTCGTATTCTTAGCTTTCTAGTTTTCATGGCAGACGTGCTACCACGAGGAATAATGTAGTCTCTGGCATCAAGAGATGAATAAAGTACATCAGCCACGTGATCGGTGCTACACAGTAAAGCTACAGTTCTCAAGATTTAACCATCCCCAGGGAAGGGTCCTAAATATTCAGCCCTGAGACAGAGCTTCTCTCTCAGCCAGATGTTTGCATGCACTGGATTGAAAGCAGTCCTTCGTGCCAATATGGAGTCTCGCTATCTTTTAAGATGTCTTAAAGAATCACTTCTAGCTCAGCACTTTTGTCAGTGAGTTATAGGATGTCTTATGCATCCTGAATATCACCTCCTTAATAGATACAGTTTGCCAGTGCCTTCCCTAGTTGCCTCTTCCCTTGTTGATCCTCCTTTGGATAGAAGTTATAAAGTTTGATATAGTTAATTTTGGTTTTGCTTTTCTTTTGTTTGTAAATCATATTTGTGAATCATTGTCGAAGCCAATACCTTGAAGATTTACCTATTTTCTTCTATGAGATTTATAATTATAGATATTATATTTAAGTTTTCAATAAGATTTTCATGGTGTGAGGTAAGGATACAGCTTCATTCTTCTGCTTGGAGCCATCTAGTTTCTTGACACTGTTAGAGAAATTGCCTTTGCTCTGCTGCATCTTGGCACCTTTGTTGGGAAGCACTTGACCAAATACACTGATTTAGCTCTAGGCCTTCTATCTTCTCACATTAACATCACACTAACTTGATTATTGATGCATGGTTTTTTTAAGCCTCACTGTTGCTTTTTTCACAAGTGTCTTGTTCACCTGGAGTCCTTTGAGGTTCCCTTAGAATAACATTAATTTCTGGATGGCAGTGAAGTTCGGAGCTCAATTATCCACCACATGGCAGCTGTTTCAAGTCAGGTGATGCTGCCAGAAGGTGCTGAAAGCCTTGAGAGATGGGTCTTCTTGCGAAGTCTTTGGGTCATTAGAAATTGACTTCCAAAGGACATAGTATAACCTCCTCCACCTCTTCTTGCCATTTGCCTCCAGCTAAGAGGTGAGTGGTTTGCACCACGATATGCTTCTACCCAATGCGCCACCAGAGGCCAGAACAATGGGGCTGGCTTACTATAGACCGGAACCTTAGAAGCTGCAGACAGACATTTCTGTGTATAGGTTGATTAGTTTTGGGATTTGTTACAGTAATGAAAAAAAAAAAAAGCTGATTAACAAAGACCCTTTTCTTTAAAAGTGCCATTATGGTTTAATGAGATTAGACTAACTACATAAATTACTTTAAATAGTCCAATGTTTCGCTTCATTTATTATTTTTAATATTTACTAATTTACTTTTATGAGACAGGGTCTCGCTATGTAGCCCGGACTAGCCTGGAGCTCACTATGTAACCTAGGTTAGCCTTGAACTTATGACTGTCCTCTTGCCTCAGTCTCCCAGGTGTTGGCATTGTAGGTGTGCATCACCTCACTTGGCTAGTATGATATTTTAATAGCTGTAAGTCTTCAAACCACAAGCAGGGAACACTTACCCATTTATGGTATCTTCTTTCATTTCTTTGAACAATGTATTATACTTTTCATTGAGCATGCTTTTACAATATAATTTTGAAACAGTGATATATTATATATTTATTTACTATAGTTGAAATATTTTCCCTTCTATGAGCATTTAGGGTATCTCTAAATTTTACTTATTGGAAATATGGCAGCAATATTTTGAAATTTAATCTTTATTCACATCAAATGCTAATCTCTTTGAGTCAATTCCTAGACACTAATGCAAGTATAACCTAAGGTTAATTAAGCAATGTATTTGATGGATCTGTATTGTGATTATGCATACGATACTTGGAAAACATGCTTTCTAAGTATAAAAGAAGCATGGAGCAGGACTAGGGCAAGTGCTCAGGGTGTTCGTGTGGTTCTTTAGTGGACTGTGTTCTCCAGCTTTTTTCACAGGCGTGTTTCACAGGGTTACAGAGGGTGAGTGAAGGAGCAGACTTTTAACCTTGAAGACGGGATGGGATCTTTACCTCAGCCTGGATTTCTCCTTTCCATATGCAGCATATTGTGAACAGACTCTGTTTGACATAGTGGTGAGAACTGATAATTCTTTAATCTGGAGTCTCTAGAAAGTAACAGGGAGAACTATATTAGACAATCAAAACTAATGGCATGGAGTATACATAAATAGCAGAAGGGATGTTTCAATTGCTTGACATTTAAAAATCAATATGATGCTGAGCTCTGGCCACTGTAATTTATTGATATCTCCTTAATGGTGTGAATGTTTTCCAATTAACAAAATGCAATGACGTTATTTTAGAAACTTTTGCTAATTACAAAATCCCAACTTCTGGCATTATTTAACAGAAATGCCAGTTTATGATGGAAAAACAATACGTAACTGTAATAGGTAAATGGAGCCTACCTCCTTCAAAAAGCACACAGTTGGGCTCGCAGAAGTACAGCAGGATCCAACCATAGAGAGATAACTCTTGGTGTAACCGATTAAAAGTGGCAGAGGAGCTTGTCCGTAATTACTGGAATATTCGTAAAGAAATCTGGGGGAGAAATGGATTGATTAAAGAAATTATAGGAAAACAAAATTGAACTTTTGTTAGTATTTTGATTAAGAAAGCATACATGTTATATTGGTTCATATCTATCTGTCTGTCTGTCTGTCTGTCTGTCCATCCATCCGTCTGTCTATAGTGTGTGTATGTATGTATATATACATAGTGTGTATATGTGTGTATGTATGTGCAATGAGTGAGTGTGTGCATGTGTGTGTGTAGGCTACAGGTTGACATCAAACGTCTTCCTCTATTGCTCTCTACTTTAGTTTTTGGGACAGGGTCTCTCACTGAGCCTGGAGCTTACCATTTTGGTTAGACTAGGTAGCAAGTGCCAGAGATCTGGCTGCCTTTCCCTATCCTAGCATGTGGGCTCTGTAGATCTAACCCAGGTCCTTATGCTTGCAGAGCAAGCATTTTACCCATGGAGCCATCTCCCCAGCCAACTAGGTCATGAAATCACTATGAATTTAAAGAAATAACAATTATACTGGCAACTATAAAAATGTATTTATTTTGGAAAAATGTGGTTTTTTTGGTTTTTTGTTTGTTTGTTTGTTTTTCAAGACAGGGTCTCTCTATAGCTTTGGAGCCTGTCCTGGAACTAGCTCTTGTAGACCAGGCTGGCCTCGAACTCACAGAGATCTGCCTGCCTCTGCCTCCTGAGTGATGAGATTAAAGGCATGCGCTACCACCGCCTGGCTTGAAAAAGTGGATTTTTTAGTTCCGATGTTGTCTGTTTCAAATGAGAGGCCATTTGTTTGTTTTAATCTTATTTATAAAATTATAAATAAATTTTATTTATTTATGGTCTCAGAGCATCATCAATGGTAGCTGCTTGTTGAATTAATAATAGTGAATATAATTAGGGGATCTACTCTTCATTTTCTATTTGATTTTATGATCCTAGACAGTTCCTATGCATAGTCAACTCATGTGACAAGAGCAATCATTTTGGTATTTAGCAACATTAATTCCTGGGGCGCTTAGAGACATTCTGAGGGCTGGAGAAATGGCTCAACGGTTAAGTGTGCTTCCTGCTTTTTCCAGATCTTAGTTCAGTTCCAAGCAACCAAGTCAGGTAGTTCACGAGAACCAGGGTCAGGGGCTGTAATAGCCTCTGCAGGTACCAGCATACATAAAAATGAGGTAAGTTTTAAAAATGGCAGAAAGACACCCGAAATCTTGAGCAAAATATCTAAAAGGTACCAGAAACGGGCATACAAACCAATATTTATGAAAATGTGAATAGTTTTAATTTTTGCTCTTTATCTTTGCATATAGATATTTTCATCATCATGAGTGTCTTTCCCCCATCTTTGTCCTTTGTTTTGTTTGTTTGTCTTTTGAGAGAAATTTTCAGCATATAGCTTTGGCTGGCCTAAAACTTACATCAACCCCCTGCCTTTGTCTCCAGTGTAATTCCTAAGGCATTACATGCTTTTGTGAATATGCCCAGCTTCATTTCTAAACATTTTATAACCTTCCAAGATTAACATTATCAGAGTGCAAGCTGCTTTCTCATATAGATTAAACAACACAAAGGTCCACATTACATGCTTGTTTGATAGTATGTGTCAGGTTCACAGCTGTTTCTGAAGATGTATAGGAATGGGGTGTCAAAGACCAGCTTTGACAAAGATACCACTTACCAGGGTAGGGGCATGGGGATTAGAAAAATAAGTAAAGAAAACAAGACATAATAAAACAGAAAACACAGGCTAATACCAGCAGGGAGTTCCAGTGAATACTGAAGTCGCCTGCATTTAATTTTCATTTGTTTAAATACCCTAACCCCAACAGGTAGGAGTAAGATAAAAAGCTGCATTAACATAATACAAAAAATGAACAGAGCAGTTCAAGATTGTGGGCTACATTCTTAGTTAAACATTCTGTTGCTAAAACAAGACAAGTAACCAAGTAACGCTCACTCCCTAGACCAAAACATACTGTAGGCAAACCACTTCCTGGGTGGAATCCATTGTTACCTCCCTAAGGGAGTAGGAACTTAGTAGGATCCTTAGACTTTTGTTTGGGGTAAAAACATATCTACTTCTCTGGACTGGATATTAGCCACACCTGTTGACAATAACCTTGAAAGAGCAGAACTCTGAAAAAAAAAAAAAGAGCAGAACTCTGAACTAAACCGACTGGGACCTTTGTTTGAGGTAGAAACAGACAATAATCTTGAAGGACTAGAAATAAGTTCTAACTCTCTGACCTTTGGTCAGGGTAGAATGGCAACAATTTTGAGCAAGCTGCAACTCTCTCTGACCTTCAGACAAGGTGGAAATAGGCTCATATTTTTGGGCCTCCACAGTGGGGGGCATTTATTTCTGAGCTTTATTGGAAAGTATTTAAAAATGTACACAGTAGTAAAATTGCTTCTGCAATAATAAATAACAAAAAGCAGTAAAATCATACCTGTATAATGCAAGGATCATTGGCATAAGAGGAATCACAAGTACTTGCAGATGCGAGAACAAGTCATGTGAGGGTGGGTGGAGTTTGGTAGAGTGGGTGGGTTTGTTTCTCACTATGTAATAATACTGATTTTTATCTTTGCATATAAGATACTATTTTTTCCTTATCATGAGTTGTTTTCCCTATATTTTTGCCTGTCTGCATGTCTCTCTCCTTCCTTCCTTCCTTCCTTCCTTCCTTCCTTCCTTCCTTCCTTCCTTCCTTCCTTCCTTCCTTTCTTCCTTCCTTCCTTTTTCTCTCCCTCTCTCTCTTTCTCTCTCTCTTTCCTATTTCCTTCCTTTCCATTTTTGAGAGAAAGCCTTCCCAGGAGGTCAGACTACATTGGTCTTTGCTGTGATCACCCTGCCCTTGCCTTCCCGGTGGCAGGCATCTGCGTTGGTGTAGAACTATAGTTTGACTTATAAAGATCACTTACTGATCAGCAAATCCCTTTGGATCTTTTCTGAATGCCTCACAAATCTCTTCATTTGTTGGTTCCACATAAGTGGGAAATTCTTGTGGCTGGTGATTGAGGGCAGCCATGCAGAGTTTCCGCTCCAGGCCCTCTCTGTTGCAACACTCAGGAGTTCCAGGGTGCACAGGAAAAGGGGCATCACTTTCGCAGGACTTGATAGACAGCTCTGAGGTCTGGAATGAGAGAAGGGGGCGACACGGAGAAAATGGGTATTCCCCTAAGTTCTAGGTTTTATCCTTGGCAAGTGGTAGGAGGCAAGAGTAACTGTCACTTACAGCCTCTGTCCTGCTTACTCTCATTCATGCGGAAGGATGGGACACTGACACACCAAAGCAATTTTAGGGGAAAAAAAAACTGGACGTTATTTGATACTGGTATAAAAGAATAGATATAGAGAAAAAGAAGTAGAAATTACCATGGAAAAGTCACTTTGATGTTTATGTGAGAAAAGGTAATTTGGTATATTTTAATTATCCCTTTAAGGTACATTTTCTAAAGACCTTTCCTAGCAGTGAAGGAAAGAAAATGCTGGATGAGTCATTCAAACCAACTCATCATTGCATACCTTCCTTCCATGATTCTTAGAAATTATGAACTAAGCTGCCTTTGAAAATTATCTCTAACTTCAACCAATCTCCTTTCCTTTTTCATCAGTTTCCCTAGAAACTCCTCTGGGTTTTCCTGTTTTAAGTTATCCCAAAATGAAAATAAAATTTGAACAAATATCAGGATATTACACAATAATAAATAAATGCTTAGAATGAGCAGGATAAAGGTGTCAGGCAAACTCTGTCCACGTTATCTCCTGTAGAAGCTCCAGGCACACCTCAGCAAGGCATGCAGCCGCAAATCTGTGGAGCGAGCGGGAGAGAAATGAGAATATTGCTTTGTTGCTTTGCCTGTAGTTGACAGCATGAAGCATATTCAGTCTGATGTGGTGCAGAGTGAGGCTGAAATGACGAGTGTTGATGGCCTTGGTGGTGAAAGAAATGACACGGAATAAAGCGTGAAAGGTGGCAAATGAATCAACCAATGGGTAAGGATATTCATTGTATAGAATCTATTCTAATAGTGATATTGTGTAGATACTGATCTTTCTGTGGGGAACTTTAGTCAAATCCACCTATTGTCTTTTGCTTATGGGCCAAACCACGTTAATAAAGTTTTGTCTACTCATTTCTACCTTTATCAGTTACTGTCTGCACTTTGAACTGTAATTTTTTTTTCATTCAGGATTTCAGTTTCTATATATGTAAGTGCTATAGGGGAGAAAAACATCACACACACACACATACACACACCACATGTGCATGTACACACATGATATGTGTTTTTTAATACTCAGAACCTAATATACACACAAACTGTGTGTATAGTAATATTTGCATGACTCAAATAATTTGAGACCAACATTTAGTTATTCTATGGCCATTAGTCCTAACCTTGGCTTAGTACTATAGATGTTGGCAGCATTTTAAGCTAAACATCATGTGTTTAGATTATTTTAAGAGGTTGATGACTTTATACTCATGAGGTTCAAATTTATTGTGATTTAAAAATGATTTTTCAGGGTCCAACATGGATTTAAATCCTACACATACTTTTCATTAGCAGTGTGTATTTAGTAAGTCATTAAGTTACTTTATCCCGGTTATTTTTCTTTTGAAACTCGTGGAAACAATGAGTGATAAACATGGGAGCTAAAAATAATATTCTTTATTTTTCCTTGCAACTAGGAGTAGATGGCTTGGCCTCTAGAGTGTCTTGGATGGGTGACATATAGGTCCTGTGACTGTTCTTTCTCTGGGCCATGGTAGAGATGGCCAGACACACACTTACCCTGGTGTCATAGCAGTTGGGATCAGCTCCCTCGGCACAACACTCTTCAGTTAAGGCAACAACTTCCTTCACCAGCTGGCTGACCTGTTCAAATGTGCCACCAGAAAACTTCCTGCTGTATAGGATTAGTGATCTGCGGGGTAGAAAGTGATTGTGTTCATTGGAATTGAATTGTTCATTCTTTTCTGGCATGTTGGCTCATGTTAAATAGGATAGCTAGTCAACTTTTACATAAAATATTTCAAACATTCACTTTTTTATTTGACTAATGGTGAGAACACATGCCAGGAATTTCCTCTAGGAAAATTTATCTTGTCTGCAGTAAAAACTGGATTT
This sequence comes from Ondatra zibethicus, assembly GCA_004026605.1. Taxonomy (NCBI): domain Eukaryota; kingdom Metazoa; phylum Chordata; class Mammalia; order Rodentia; family Cricetidae; genus Ondatra; species Ondatra zibethicus. The sequence goes on from PVIU01014682.1 coordinate 35,972, forward strand.
GTAGTTCCCATCAAAGCAGCCTGGAGTCTGTTTTGAGCTTACCCCAAAGAACATACTATGTAGGCCATTGCTTGTGTTTTCTAGAGTCCCAAAACAGACAGTTCCAATTTCCCTCAGAAACCTGTATTTGCTCTCTAATACAAATTCATTCGTTAAATTTACCAGTGGTCGTTTCTTTTACCACGGTAACTATTGTTCAGCTGACACCTCTGGCTAACTTCCACCTGCTTGACCTTTGGTTCCACAGTGGCCCAAGGCTCTTTCTTCATCTCAGAGACACACTCAGCATTCTACACAGTGTGGAAGTTAGCGTGTGCTCATTTTTGTTCATGGCTAAGTACCCAAGAGAAATGCATGGATAGCGCAACTTACAAAGATCTGAAGTCATCTTTCCCCAGCATGGCGAGTTCCTTGCAAACTTTATCCTTTTCATAGTCTCGGCCTAGAAAGCAGACATAGAAAATAAATGTCTTTTTCCTGTTATGAATATAACACCACACACGTGTGTATAAAGCGCTCTGCAACATGATCAGTGGTAAAGGCATTTTTTTTTAATTTCTGTGCACAGTTCCACTTGGAGGTATGTTTTCAGCTATTTCCTCACAAGAAGCCTCAATTTTATAATTTTTTTTTGTTAAATTTTGCCATGTAGCAAGAAAAAAGGTAAAAAGGCTAAAATAATGCTAAGGATAAGCTAAATGTTATACATCAATTAGTGAGTTAAAATCACCAGCATGAAAACTATTCTCAGTCCATATAAAATGCTGAGGGAGATTGTTCGTTCTTTCTCTCCCTCCCTTTCCCTCTCTTTCTCCTTTCTCCCCCCCACTTTCCCCTTTTTCTTTCCTTTCCTTTTATTGTCTTGTGGCTTCAACAAGACGAAGAATGAAAGGAAATAGAGAAGCTTCTCCACTCCAAGGTGAGTTTCCAGTTGTAACTTGAAAAAGGCCAGTGGCTGAGATAGTTTCCGCCTAACTCTGTTACCACCCCAGACCCCAAAAGGACTTCAGCTAGGGAAATGGTAGTCTAGGGAACAGTGTGGAGTAGTTCTTTACACTTGGGGTGTAGTGAAAGCTCTTTTATAACTACTAGTTCTTGTTAGGCTTTCCTTGGAGTTTGGGGTGCAGTGGACAAGTATCTGGTTAGACTCCAGAAATCTAAATATGCAATGGGTCAGGTAAAGGGGCCTAAGGAACAAAGGTGATCCCGGTGGAACCAGTGGTCCTCAGATCTGATACAGACAAAATAAGAGAGGAAGGGGGCCTGGAGGCATCTTTATCTTGACCCCTAAAACAGCAACAAGAATGGCAAAACCACAGGGCATTCTGGAAGGCAGTGGGCTGTTGTGGGATTTCCCTCTGTATGTTGTGAATACCATTGGTTAATAAAGAAGCTGCTTTGGGCCTATTGCAGCGCAGAATAGGGTATGACAGGAATTCCAAGCAGAGAAAGGAGGAGAGACTAGGCGGATCAAGGAAAAGCCATGGAACCACTGCAGGAGACAGATGCACGATGGAACCTTACTGGTGGGTCACAATCATGTGACAATTCACAGATTAATAGAAATGGGTTAATTTAAGATATAAGAGCTAGCTAGCAATATGCTTAAGCTATTGGCCAAACAGTATTGCAAATAATATAGTTTGGGTGTGATTATTTCGGGTCTGGGCAATTGGGAATGAATGAGCAGCCTCGCTCAACAGTGGGCAGCTAACAGTGAATCACGTCTGAGTGAGAAGATTTGAAGAGTCAGTCCCAAGGGGAGTTTTTACATGCCAGACAGATGTGAGACATTTCTAGGGATGAGGGAACAGAGTTTAAAGAGAAAATGAAACCCAGGGCAAAATGCACACCTTTAATCCTAGTGCTCAGGGGACAGAGGCAAGCCTACCTCTGTGAGTTCATGGCCTACCTGTTCTACATGGAGCTCTAGTTCAGCCAGGGCTAGATACTGAGATCCTGTCTCAAACCAAGCCAAACCAACCAAACCAAACAAATAAATGTAAGTGAACACCTCGGCTCAAAAGATTTCTACAGTCAGGGTTCACTTTCTCTGCTGCTTCCTGTGTTAGTTCAGGAGATATTAGGAGTAGCTTAGATTGTGGGGAAGCACGAAAGGGACGGGAGAGGAAAGGAGAGGTTCACTTTTCCTATCACAGGCGTGACTGGGAAAGCACTTCTAACATCAGTGAGCTTACGACCTGGGTTTAAGTGTAGCTAGATGTCTTATTCCTGCAATGATGTTGCTCTTCAGGGTTCAGAAGGACAAGAGGATCTGTTTGGATTTTGAGAATGAAGAGAAAAGTACAAGACTTGGTCTAAAGTCTACTTGAGCAACAGGGATAGTCACATTCCCGAGGCATAATTTTTTTTCTGCGCGTTTCAAAATGAGTTTCTTGGTGATTAGAAGACCCTCTGTGCATCATTCAGGTGTCTGAAGATGGATACCTGGAAACCCATCAGTGTTCTCCTGTGACTCAACATTTATAAAATTTAGTCCAGGAAATTTCTCAGGACGCTGGATACTACCACCTTGAATAATTTTTAACAAGTATAGAAACGACCTTGTCTCTGTTCTAAATAGCCTTAAGTGATTTGTCCACTTGGCTTTAGGTACTAGGGAAGCCATCTTAAAGGTCATTGTAATATCATGCTTATCTTAAAGGTGGCCTTGCCTCTCAGTCAAAGTTTTCCTTAGACTAGAGGGACTTGTGTGGAAATGTTTGGGGTTTTTGTTTGTTTATTTGTGGGATTTTGTTTTGAAATGGCACTGGTGATAGACAGATGTTTATTTGGGAGTTTTTTTTGTGTGCGTTTAAATATTGTTTTTGGAATTAATAGATTTTTGATGAAAATATTTTGTATAAAAATCTATTATATTTTTATTTCTAGATGAACAATACAAAATAGATCAATGGAGTAAGAAAGATCAGAGTTGAGAGATGTCAAAATCTTCTTTGAGACAGGGAGGGTCTTTCTTCATAGCCTTGATAGGCTTTGACTTTACAGTCTTTCTGCCTCTCAAGTCGTTTTATAACGAGGGACAAAGTCACAAGCCATCAAAATTTCATGCAAGCTATATAAGAACCCATAGGTTTCTATTTGGAATTAAAGCCTGCTAATGAGGATGAGGCAGTGGAATGGCAAGACCAATCAATGGTCAATGGGGTACCAGACCTTTTGGTCCTGGCAAACAGCCTCTGCTCTGGCCAAGGACCTTCACACTCGTCTACTACTGGAACTTGTCACTCGGTTTGGAAGGTTGGGTTTGTGAAGGTCAGAAAGGTTAAAGAAAGGCAGAAAATGTTCATTAATCATTAATGGTGGTGAGTGGGACCAGGGGCTGCAACACTGGAGAGCACAGAATGGAGCCGTCCTCATGTGCAGAAGAGCTATGCTATAGGACATCAGCAGAGCTGGTGTATGTCATTCCTGAAACAAATTAGGAAGAATGGTCGATGCTTGTATGACAGTGTAATCTAATCAGTCCAAAAACCTTCCTCTAATCATGGCTCATGGGTAACAGAAAGGGTAGCATTTTGAAAAAAAAATGAGATTTTTTTTTTGGCACTGAAAATACTTTTGGCAATGGATTTGAATAGTCATGACTATTCAAGGTCCCATATTTAATACAAGAATGTCCTTGTGATCTTTATGATCCCTTCTCAGAGTTAAGAAATTAGTCACATGTACAAATTGTAAATGTAGAACTTTTCCCTGAAACCTCTAGTATTCAAAAATCACAAAAGAGTTCTGGTAAAACATGGTTTTCCCTTTAATGCACACTAACTCTTCTTTAATAACCCCCTCTATCAAACTAGTCTTCTTTGTGTTGGAACTTTGTGACAGTCCAGTAATGTGCAAAGTGAATTCCGTAGGAAAGTGAGGTACTATTGATCAATATTTTGAGAAATATTTTGCTTCTAGCTTTTCAGTTTCAGAATTCTCATATCACTAAATATGTTGAGTTTTCTTTCACATGTTACAGGAATGCAGTATGCATGAGAAGGTACTGTAAATAAGCATTACACTACTAATATTGACATTGCTAATGTTTTGAGTAAATCAGAATATACTTGTTTGCACATAAGTGCTTTGTAACTCATAGGAAAATTATGCACTGCTTTAGTAAGGGGGAACACTGCTGTGACAAAAGTGGGAAATTGGACTGTGTGAGAATTAACGTCATTTTGGAAACGTCTTTACTGAAGCATTTTAGCCTTGGGTGGGAGAGGACACAAATGAAGTCTCAGTGGGTGGCACTGGTACAGCATTAAGGTACAGAGTATAATCTTAAAGAAATAACCCACAGAGGGAGGCATTACTGTGATCTTTCAGATGGATAGCCTTGGATGTGTTTTAGGTAAAATTATTTTATACAGGAGACAATATCTAGTGTGGATAGTTATTCACACCATTCCTTATTGCACACAATAAAATACAGTCAATAAATACTGAAATTGATTTGTGATATAATTATTGCTGATTGATTTCTCATACCTATGGAATATTTTTGAAAAAAAATTAGATTTATTTTACTATTTGCATGCTTGCATGTGTGCATGCGAGTGTGTGTGTATTTGTGTGTGTGTGCACACGCGCAAGCTCACACTACTTGTGTGGGGGTTGCCAGAACCTTCAAGGCAGATAGTTGTATGTTCTCACAGCCAGAAGGGAGTGCTGGGAATGGAGCTTGGGTCTCCTTCAAGAGCAGTGTGAGCTCTTAACCCCTGAGCCATCTCCCCAGCCTGAAAAGTATTTTTGGACTAATTAAATTCATTTAAAGTTAGTTAAATTTATACAACAAGTGACTGATAAACATCACATCTTTGTCTTTTAATGTATTACTTATAAAAAGAATGATCTAGACTTCAGTGTGGTAACCGACATTATTGGCATGAAGCTAGTGACTCTTGTGAAATCATGTTCACACTAAGCGACCTCTTCGTGCTAAATGTTTACAAATTTCTTTAACGGTTTTTAACATCATGTCCAATTTAATCTGCATTGTGAAACATTCTGATAAATCCTATCAAATCCTGGACTTTTGAAAATGAGTCGTGCTTATTTTTGGGAAACTGTATTGCTCATGCACATTACATACTCTTCCAACAAATCTAACATTATTCATTCTTTCATATGTGCCATGGATATGTTCTGTGACATGCTCTACTCTCTGCCAGACACGACGTTCACACTGAATGTGAGATGCAATGGGGCTGAAACAGGTGCAGTCTCACCCGATGGATTGTTCATTCTGACAGCAAGAGCCAATGAAAGGCTCCCGATTTCGGTACAAAGTCTACGAAGAAGGATACTTTGGGTTCTTTTGATGTTGTAAAGACTTCACTAGCTCCTGATTTTGTCCTTTGTGGAACACTGTTTGCCACATGCAGGGAATGAATCTTGAATAATAGTGACTTGAGTTGAGATTTTACAGAAGGCTATAGGCTATCTCATGGTGCTTTTTTTTTTCCTATTTTCATGATGCTTAATTGTGTTAACCTTTAAATTTGTACATTATGAATGTTCATCTCAAAGATAAGTAACATCATAATAGCTAATGTGTGAGTGCCAATGATTTGAGCAGCACTGTAGTAAATACCTAATAGAAATATGTATGTAGAATGTATAGAAGTGTACAGTTGTTTGTTTCCTATTGACAGTCCTTGCCTTAGTAACTATAAAGTAATAGGTTGCTTACTTATTTTGATATGGGAAGGGTACGGGTAAAAAACAGCTGTAGATCAGTGCTGTCTCTGTTTCAGTTCTTGGGAAAGAACACAGATCAGCCAACAAGAACTACTGCTGGGAATAATGTGCTTCCTCGGGGGACAAGGCCTGAGAACAGCATGAACAAGTTCTCCTTTGGCAAGGCCTGGGAGAATTTCACCCATTTTTGGCAAGGTCGGTGGATAGTTCGTTGAGTAATTCTGGGTATGACCCCAGCAACATAAGTGCTATCTGCTCTCCTTGATTTCCTTATACAAATCATATTGCTGGCTCCCTCTAGTTCCACTCTCTTAGAGCCATCCATGAAATGGCTACTGCATTAGGAAAACTTTCCCCTGGGCGAGCCAGAGGGGATGTGTTAAAAATATACAGTGGACCTGATTCGGCTCCCAAAGCCTTTGATGTTTCAGGTGTGACCATGAATTCAGGCTTCACAAGAACAGGCTGTTGCCTTTTCTGAACATCTTGTGACTAGCCTAAAAGAGTCACAGAAGTTCATGACACTATTACAGATTTGCATAACTATTCTGGAGAGAATGATTTTAACCACAAGAGTCTAGGAGAAATGCTAATAAACAGATGATATCAGGAGTTAATGGGAACAGTCTAGAGACCGGGAATGAAGCAGAATCATAGCAACCCACAGTGCGCTCATATCTAATATCTGTGCCAATATCGTAGGGAGTTGAGAGAAGAAGGACACAAAAACAGTGAATAAACAATGTCAACTATTAAAAGTAAGCTTTTAAGTTATGAAGTTTACAGGTTGATGGGGGGTTGAAAGCCTGGTATGTCCCGCATAGAAGATAGAGTTGTACAGAATGAAGAATAAATTGACTTAGCCTTGGCTGACTGTTGAGAGTTTAGCTTTGACGGGAGGTAAACTTTAACCGTTAGAGGCAAAATTCTCTTACTTTGCATGATGCTGTAAGTGCAAATGCTGCCAGCCCCAGGCACACTGCTCTACCTGTAGGTGCCCCTAGTTAGAGAGCTTCCTTTGTTGCTTGCCATTCTGCTTAGCTTCTCATATTAAAGCTACAAATCAAGTAGCTAATGATTACCGGTGAGGAAGTTGGGGGACGGAAAGGGAATGAGGTAAGGGAATAAACTGGCAATTATTGCTGTTATTATTAGAAACTTAAGGAAACAAGTTTGATTGTAAAACTGTTCATGCAAACTATTGAAACTGTAGAATTGAAAATGGCTCAGGCTATCCGGGACCACTTGTTTGAAACAGATGGTCAGAATTTTCTTCGTTTCGCCGACTTCACACATCTGTACCAGGTCATTAGACCCATTAGGAGCAAGGCTCCCAGCAAACCGCCTCTGCCTAGACCAGCAGAAGTGGGTGGCTGTTTTCTTATAATATTGTCATAATTTGGCAGATTTGCTAAGTCTGTTTCTCCCAAGATGTGTGCAGTTCCCAAATACTCTCTGGCAGAACAGAACAGGGAGGGCATCTGCAGAAAGTATCATTCCAGACTCGGTTTCCAAAAGACAGCTCCAAAGACACCAGCACTCAGAAAAAGTCCAGAGTGTTTAGAAAACTCTGATTTAATAGGGTTTCTTGTGGGCTATCAGAGCCTTGCAAGACAGTGGAGTCATTGGTGATGAAACACTGAGAAGTGACTCATGGCTAGTTTCTTAAATATGCTAGCCCATAGGATCAGTTTTCCAGATGTGTCTCCAGCACACAATGTTTGGAACAGGGTTCTAGGATACTGTTAGGAGAGTGTTGGAATGTGATAGACATAGAGAACTCCTACCACTCCCAACCTGCACCCCCAAACCTTGGCCTGTGGCTATTGTGAACTGGGAGCACACACAGCATTTCCTCAGTCTGTGCTCTGCCACTTCCAACCAGCAGGGGGCATGCTCAGCCCCCAAAGGATCATGCACAGGGTGTTATTGACTAGGGAACTGATGAGTGAAGCATTTCCTAGAAGGGCTCCCTCTGGATGACACACTGGATATTACAGAAGGGAAACTCTGAGTAACTTTTCCTTGTAAATGACTTTTACATGACTCTGGGTATTGTGTGGTCTACAGGACATGGGCTGTAAGACTGAAGTTGTTGGAATCCTTGAGGAAACTGATTTGGCATTTGTTTCCTCTGGGACCATGGCTGCTGAGAATTTGAATAAAGATGAAAGAATGCAGTGTTGGGGGAGGATGTCTGCTATAGGAGGCAGAGTCGGGGGCCACCTGCTGAGTCAGCAGGACCTGCTTGTCCTCTCCACCGCATCTCCAAGATCTAGCTACTGCTGAACTTCGGATTTTGGATATTCGGTCTGAACTAGCTTCCGTGGGATTTTTCAAGATTATCTGTCTTCCCAGAAACTTTGCTGCAAAGACACTTTCAGGACTCCCTGGGGCAACACCTATACAACTCATTTATCCATTTCAATCTCTTTTTCTAAGACTTTGTAGTCTTAGCTAAGGACTTATATCTGACTTGTGGATGAAGAAAACCAAATTTAACTTAATCAGGATAACAAAAATAACATGGAAAAATGTGAATGTAGGGGCTGGAGAGATGGCTCAGTGGTTAAGAGCACTGGCTGCTCTTCCAAAGGGCCAGGGTTCAATTCCCAGCACCCACATGGTAGCTCACAACTGTCTGTACCTCCAGTTGCAGGGGATCTAACACTCTCATCACACAGGCACACATGCAGGCAAAACACCAATGCACATAAAATAAAAATAAACCTTTTTAAAAATGTGACTGCAAAAGGAATTAGATAAAGTCAAGACTGAGTTTATGTGGGCCATAATTAGTAAGTGATAATTCCTGGGAAGGAATGCAATGCTGGTTAAATATGTTACTACTGTGAGTATAAACAGATGAATTAGATGAGGCTGTTACGGGAGAGCACTAATTGGAACTTTAATTTGACAAAGCAAAGTGAATACAGATTCCCTTATAAGCACCCTAGAATAAGTCAGAGAAGAAAATTATTCATATTAAAATTTATAAAATACCAAACCTCTGCAATAAAGAGTTAAACTAAAGTTAACAGATCAGCAGAAAAATAAATCTAAACTTCCATGGAAAGCATTCAAGCTGCAGAATTTATAAAGTGATACACATGATGTAGTCTGCTGACACTGCTGGATCTTAAAACACTGTAAAGGTGAAGATCCCATTCTAAGGGCGATTTCCATGAAAAACGAGCTCTGTTATTTTGTTAATCGTTTTATTACACGGTTACCAAACTTCTTATTGAGCATGAGAGGTATTTTAAAAAGTTCAATTCCTTCCAAATGCTGAAGAGTAAGATTCCTTAACGAGAATCAACGAGATCTCTCCAATGACTCCTGGCACCACCAACAGTATGAGGCTGCCAAGGAGGAAAAACATTTGAAGAAAATGCTTAGTTGTGTATCAGAGTCTCCAGTTACATTACAGATCTGATTTATCCAATGTGTGAGGGATAACTGAAAGTTTATATAACTCTACTTTCTTTCAAGAGTCTTTTTTGGTTTGTTTCAAGACAGTCTCAAGTAGCCCAGACTGGCCTTGAACTCCCGGTGTAGCCAATTCACCAGTAGGCCTTGAACTCCTATCCTCCTGCATTCTGTGGCTGACAGCACGCACCACCACACACCTGGCTCCGTCTTATCTGAGATACTTATTTGTTATGTGTGAGACGCTTTCCTTTCCAACGCTATACGGCACAGCTGAGCTCAGACCAGCCCTACCTTGACCTTCTTTTATTCTGTCTTCCGAGTCACTCCCCACCCCAGATTTGGTCTGTTTGTTACGACCCCTGCAGTTTTTACAGTGGCACTAGAAAATTAAACCAGCGATGGCTCTCAGTCACAAGGGGAGCCTTACCTCGCTCTAGAGCGTGCCCCAGTGCGAAGGCCAGCAGGAGTACTAGGACTGTCTTCATGTTGTGTCCCGGGAGTTCTGCAGTACCCTGCTCTCATCTGCGGGCCACCATGCAAAGGACAGGGCCACACAGTTGCCGGTCGCCTTTACAAATGCTCCGAACTAGGAACTCATCAATTATTAATCTCCACACAGAAGCAAGGGACAGTCAGCCCTGTCCCCAAGGAAAGACAATAATACCATCATCAAGGCAAATAGATACCTCGGGGGAAATGTGGAGGAGAGTTTGGAAAATTTTAATCATTAACTTTGTCCGCGAAAAGAGCCAAGGCATAAAATATTTTCCCACTGCAGTTTTTCCACTGGATGGACTTAATGTGCTAGTGGGGGCACACTTCCAAAGATATATATATATATATATATATATATATATATATATATATATATATATATATATATATATATATATATATATATATATATATATATATCTTCTTTGGATACTCTCTACCATTTTTAGGTAGGAATGGAAAATTTGGGGATTATGTTTCTTCCTTTCTTTGTCTCCCTCTTTTCCTCTCTTTAAGTCTATCACAAACAAGTATTACTTTCAACTATCACAGACTAGATACTTTAAGCAATAAGATGAGTAAAGAGCAGGAAGCCAGTTCATTTATGGTAATTCCCTAACTCCAAGAATTAATGTCAAAGGACAGTTTTGGTGGCATAGTGCCTTGCATTTGTGTGTTATAGTACACGATCTAAAGCCTGTGAATGGGTGTTTAGAGTGGTCCTTGAAGTGAGGAAAATAATAAATGGAGAGCGTCAATGACTTGCCTTCAATTACACACACACACACACACACACACACACACACACACACACACACACACACACACGATGTGAAAACCTTGTACTCACTGAAGATGAACTAGGGTTCCCTCAACCACCATGTGGCAGGTGCGTTTTATGCTAGCATAACTTGAGAACTCACAGTGACCTTGTGGAACACCAAATCTTTTGTTTTCATATTCCTATACCTTGTCCCTGAGCGTCAGGTCATGACCTTGCACTGAGGTGTCAGCTGCACCCATCAGTTCAGGAACCACATTCTTGGTAAGCTCTTAATGTTGTGTAAAGTTAAGGGTTTATTTTTCCTTTCTAAGCCCACTGTTCACTTATGAAATGTGCTCATAACTCAGTTTCTTTGTTACTTCCTTGTTGTGGAATTAAGCCATGCGCAGAGCTTAGCAGGACACTCAACTCGTGTTCCCACGCATTAATGTTGCTTCTTTTATTCTAGCTATTGCCACATTCTCCCTGACCCTTCAATGACCCATACAATGTCTGAGGACATCATAGGAACCTCTGAAACCTAGATTCCATTTGAAGATTTAAAATTCAACCCTATGTCTGTGTTCTTAATGATAGATGCCTGTGAATACCCTTACCAATCAATTCAGTAACTAAAGATTAACTGAGCAGGCAGAGTCCACCAACATCTCAAACCACAGTAAACAGATTCTCAGTCAGATCGCTGACCATACGGAAAGTGCATGAGTGTTAGTTTAGGAAAATGGAGTCTAGCTAGTTGGAAAAGCTAATGGTTCAGGATTAAACAGGAACTATTTCTGTAAAGCTCGTGGAAACCCACACAGCAGAAGACATTAGCAGAGGCCTGAAGCATTGGCGAAGACACATGGGAGGCAGCTTCCTGCTCACATAGTACCTGTGCCCTGGTTAAAGAATAATTTTATGTCTAAGACAAATCTGCACGATTTCTCTTTCCTTTGTGAAAGTTAATTGAAAGAGAGTTTTATTCTTAACTACAAACTATTTGAGAATGGATGTCCCCAAATGCCAAGACCGCCAAGAACACAGACATCATCAGTAACACATTTATATACTTTTATCATTTTCATGTCAAGGTTACACTGTAAATATACTTTAGAATCTACTCACTATTTCAGTCATGTTATCATAATTAGTTCTTTCAAAAAATACATTTAGACCCTTTTCCATGAGTGCTTGCACCAGCATTTAAGACCAGCCCATATCTTCATTTTTTAAAAATTGTAACTTTATCTGTGCTTTGGAAATACACTCCTGATGTTTAATGATAAACCACATGTTGCAAGAATTACAACATCTCATTTAGGCACACTCTTGAGAAATCTTCATGCAAGCTGCAAAAATTACCCTCTTGAATGTGTCTGTGTTTTCCCAGCTGGAAATCAGCATGGATGCATCCATTTCACTTCTTCATCTTCTACAAGATGATCATATACCGTGATCCTAAAGCTGAAATACTCCTGAGTGGCTGAACAAAACCTTACATGACAATTGTTGCTAGTAAATCTGAAGGAAAACCTGAAAAAAACAAAAACAAAACAAATTGAACTTCAGTCAGTCTGGTGATAGCAACAGTAGGAGACACCGATGAATTTATTGCAGAAATAGACATTTATTTAAATTTAAATTTATTTAAATACTTGAACAGTCAACTTGTGCAGGCATATTTTTCCTATAAATAATTTATTTAGGGCTGGAGAGATGGCTCAGGGCTTGCTGCGCTCCAGAGAACTGGTGTTTGTTTCAAAAACTGTTATGCTGGGCATTCACAACCACATGTAACTCTAGCTCCTGTGGATTCAATGCTCTTATCTGACCTCTATGGGCACTTGCACATTTGTGGCATACACACACACACACACACACACACACACACACACACACACACACACACACACATTTAAAATGAATAAATCTTAAAGAACTTATTAAAGAACAGCTTCTCTCTCTCTCTCTCTCTCTCTCTCTCTCTCTCTCTCTCTCTCTCTCTCTCTCTCTCTTTTCTGTCCCTCCATTAGCTTTAGAGAAAACTTGGGTTCTTTTCCTCAGCAGGGGAAGATGGATGGAGAGAGGAAGTAGGCAGGGCCTTCTTCTTGAGTTCTTTCTATCACAGTTCTCTTCTCGAAGTGGCTCCTAGGTTGTACATTCTTTATCCAAGCAGTACATCTGATGCTGTGAAAGACTGCTGGAAAATGTCCCTGATATCTTACTCCAGTAGCAATGACCTCCTTCCCGGGAGTTCATTTGCCAGAGTGCCCCCTATTTTATTAAATGCACCATCAAAATGTTTGTCTGATACCCGATGAAATGGATATTAATGCTTTATGATATCTGCCTTTTAAATCTATTTGTTACCTCCTAAGTCATTATTTAGAATATTAAAATCTATTTTGCATTTGGAAATGCCTATGATTAAGAACAATTACCATGCAGTACAGAAGACTACTTATTGTACTTTTCTAGCCTTGCTGAAACATTGCAACCTTTGAGAAACTTGTTCCAGTCTCTCTTCCTCCGGTCCCATCCTCTGATACCCACAACCTTTCTACTCCACTTCTATGAGGCTGGTTTAGTTCAGATGCTAAGTGTAATAGCGATCACACAGTATTTGGCTATATGTGCCTGCATTTTTAACACAATGTCCTCCAGGTATCCCACACTGCAAATGATTCCATGCCTTCCTTTTAAGGACATTAAATATGGTATTCTATCTCTCTCTCATATATACACATATGTACACTATAGTTACATGCATATACAAACATATGCATTTTCTTCATTTTTTCAGGGAAGGGTGTTAACCTCCCTTGCGTACCTTGACTACTGTGGATAATCCTGTAATAAACCTATCCGTAAAGACAGCTCTTAAATTTCAGTTCTGTAGGTTACGTACCCGGATGTGTAGTTCTGGACCCAATGGCCACTCTAGTTTTAGTTTCGAGAGTGTGCCATCTATTTTACATAATGGCTGTACTAATTAATATTACTACCAACACACAGTGCTGAAGAGTCCCCCCTTTTCCACATTCTCAGCCATGCTTTTTGGCATTCCTCTTTGTGACAATAGCGAGGGACAGAGGTGGCAGCAATACCTTGGAAGCGGAGAGAAACAGAGGGTGGTCTGGATTTCAGGGTGTTCTTGCTGGAGTCATTTTCTTGTTCTTGACTTCTGTGAGTAATTCCAGTTGTGACCCCCCCATTCTTCCCTTTCACTGACACTTATTTGAGTTAAGTTTCTATGCTTTGTGGTGAAAAAGCCTTCTCACTAACTAGCCTTCAAGTCATTCTCTCTCATGCCGTCTTTATCTAACACTCAGACAAGACACTGTTAAAGTCTACCTATTTAGAGCCTCTCAAGCCAAGGACTGTGTTTAAAGTTTTAAAGTTGCCACTCCCTTTAGACTCTATGTGTCTGCTAAACTGGGTAGCATGAGGGATAATAGCTGGTTGTTTAGTTTTTCTGGGCTTTCTGCAGTCTTTGTTCATCCTCTTCCTCTGTCCCTTTCTGTGTGCTTTCTAACCCTGTCCATCAACAGAGAACTCTTTTTGTTTGTTTGTTTGTTTTAATATTCTTTTATTTTTCATTCAAAAAAATTACACTTCTTCCCCTTCTCCCGGTCTCCTTCTGCTCCCCGACTATCCCTCCTCCCTCCCCCTGCTTCCTTAAGAGGGGGCAGGGTACTCTGCCCTGTGGGAAACCCAAGGCCCTCCCCCCTCCATCCGGGCCTAGGAAGGTGTGCCTCCATATAGACTAGATTCCCAAAAAGCTAATACATGCAGAAGAGATAGGTCCCAGTGCCATTATCATTAGCTTCTCAGTCAGCCCCCATTGACAGCCACATTCAGAGATTGTGGTTTGATCATATGCTCATTCAGTCCTGGTCCAGCTGGATTTGGTGAGCTCCCATTAGATCAGGCACACTGTCGCGGTTGGTGGACCAACCTCTCCTGGTCCTGACTTCCTTGCTCATCTTCTCCCACCTTCTGCTCTTCAACTGGACCTTGGGAGCTCAGTCCATAGCTCTGATGTGAATGTGGGTCTCTGTCTCTATCTCCATCCATCGGACGAAATTTCTATGGTGATGATCAGGATATTCATCAGTGTGACTATGGGACAAGGCTAGATCAGGCACCCTCTCCTCTGCTGCCCAAGGACCTAGTTGGGGACATCCCCGTGGACACCCAACAGAGAACTCTTTAAACGATACATTTAACTTATATTTAATTCATCCCGACTGGCGGGAGGTAACATGCCAGCTATTATTAGGAAGGACAAAAAAAGCTCCCTAAGCTCTCTCCCTCATGCCCTCCCAGTCTAGTTAGGAATGCAGGAGTCGAAAGCAAAGCGCAGAGCACACCTGGGAAGGCACCATTCTCCCTTCTAGTGCTGTGATCTTCCGTCCAAGCAAGGGTTTGTAACGCACTTTTAGACCGTTCTTCAGAATAGCTGTGCTGTGTGACATTCCCCCAAACTGTAGGAGTTCATTTTCGCCCATGCTAACTAGCGTTTACCTTTTGCTTTTTATAATGTTATTTTACCCGGAGTGAGATAGATAGTATGTCACTGAGATTCTAAATTGCATTTCTTTGATAATTAGTAATACTAAGAATTTTTCACATCTTATTAGCCAATTTTCTTTTGAAAAATCAACTGCCTGCTTTTAAATCAGGTTGCCTTTTTAAGAGAAAAGCATTTTTGATTTTT